>JAAAKO020086819.1:0-22541 GCA_010015015.2 Bolitophila cinerea
TTTTTGTTGTTGTTTTTTGGTCCTCTATCCAAAAAGCATGTCAAATCGCGGCGCGTGAGATACCGTAATCACCCCAAAAAAATAAATACACAAACAGCACAGCAGTCAAAATTCGGCGATACATCCTATTTCTGACTGACGTATTAAAGCCTCAGATTAACACAGATTGCTAGTAGTGTACATTTCTCACATGGGCTGTCAAATCCGACGATTGCAATTTTATCATAGTATGTGTGAAATGTCAGCGTACTTACACTGTATATTTAGCATCGCACACATATGCAAAATCGTTCGATTTTGGCTGCGAACTCATGTCAAAATCGTCGCTTTAATGCATTCTATTCTACGTTGTTTTTGTTTTAAAAATGTCTGACGTCTTTACACCAATACAAACGAAAATCAAAATATTTTACTACTACATAGACAAAATCGGTCGATTTTTTAATGGAAATCATCGGGAATATTTGTATGTTGGAAAGCAGCTTAAGAAAAAAACAGACAAAGTGACAGAAAATTACAGAGCTGTACAAGTTGAAACAGGTTTTCAGCGCGTCGGTGGCTCTGCTTGACAGATTCACTCACAGCGGTAAATAAAATAGTTTTGATAACAATAGGTTGGTAACTTTTAGTTTAATTTAGTCTTGTGAGGGTTTTAAAATTACTAAATCGGTTAGTAACCTGGAATTAATTTATATAAGTGTTAAAAACCTAATCTTGCAACTTTTATATAGTTGCGCTTTGCAACGTCGGTTGCAAATTGATAGTTGGGTGGTACTAAATATAATTAAAATAATTTTCAATTTTACATAAAATAATATTTACAAATATCTATAATTTATTTAGTAATATTTAATTGTTTTTTGACTTCTTCTACACTGCCCTATTGTATATGTAATAAAAAAGGACTCATGTATGATATGGCACACTATCACGTCTTTTCTAGTTTACGTGCTTCTTACGATAAATATTACTCGACTTTATACTGCCGGCTGTAGTGGAAGTAAGATCGATTGAGTTTTATCAATATTCTCCAGTCAAAAACATAGATGAGACGAAAACCAGAACTTTATTTCTCGGTAATATTATACTTATTATAATTTCAAAGCGGCTTAGACTTTATCAACATACCAGATCTCTCTCCATAGAAAGTATAGGCGTGTTTTATTTATTCGTCCCAATTAACTCAAATGGGACGGTTTAACAAAATAAACACAGAAATACGTATAATTTTACCAGAAATCCTGAAAGTTTGCAACTTCAGGGATAGTACAATGGGCCCTCCTAGTGGCCTACGTGCTGCACTAGTCTCTGTTAGATGGTCTGTTGCAGAAATATCCTAAGAATATAATGTTGATCAATTATCCATTGGTGTCGGCGATTCGTAGTGTCCTTAATAACCGTAGGTTTAAACTTGAAGCATGCGAAAACTAAATTAAATTTCTTATCCAATAAAAAAAATAATAAAAAATATTAATTAAATAGAAATAATGAGCACACTACCCCCTAAAGGGGTTGGTAATAAATATTTTAGTTTTGGCTAGTATTTTACTTCTTTTTCGATACTAACCGGTTATTTATTAGGGAATGGTAGAGAGTATATATATATATATATATTTTTTTTTTAATGTTATGATATAAATTGCACTACTTCACCAAAGGTAATTAAATTATCATACAAAAAATGCATTTGATTATGTTTTTCAAATTTATACATTTTGTAATAAAAGTCCCCTTTAACCTCATTCCACCCCAATTAGCAGGATTTTATATAACAACAGCTATGTCAAATATACATATTGTTTTAGGGTGTATGCCACATTTATTTACCATTGAATGGAATGGAATGAAAGTGTCGCAAAGATATAAATATATCCTCTACCAAAATGTAGTGATCAGTATTTATATAGGCTCACTGATGTAAAAAAAAACTTTACCTAAAACGGTGATACTGGTTCTCATGTATATTCGCGCGATAAGGACTGCAAATAGAATTGTGTATAACAGAATTTTGAAAAAATATAATTTTAAAACAGAATTTTGTTAAATTAAATTTTGTAAAAACAAAATATAAAATCCCTACAAAAATGTCACTATCGTGACAAAATGTCCCCCCTAGAACATTTTTTTGGATCCGCCTATAGGTCGGTGGACTATAGGCTCCATCTGAATTTCTGTTGGAAGCTTTACCCTATAGGCCACTCCTCTTTATGGAATGACACTATCTCAGCCTGACCGGATTTTAAAATGCTGTCTGACTACTTACCATACTCCAAAGTTCGGTTTTCATAGAAAATTAGGAGCCAGTATTCCCACAAGAGAAGATTGGAATTTGGACTTCAAGCTACGGGGAGAGGTTTGGTACACTGATGGCTTCCTCCAATTATGTAACTCTGGGCCGGAATACTCCGGGAAAGCACAACTCCCAGCGAAACCTATGTCGCACTAGGCCGGTATGCTTCGGTGTTCCAGACCGATGTTTTTGCTATCCTATAGTATGCGCCAGAGAAATCGCTTTTTAAAATTGTAGTAACAATCGTTTCTATATTTGCTCTGGTAGCCATCAGGCGGCCATTCAGGCTTTAGGCGCTTAAAGATTCACGTCTAGACTAGTGTTTAATTTCTAAAATGAGCTCCAGAATCTATTACTCCACAACAACGTGAGTTTGATTTGGGTCTCAGGCCACTCTTGGATCACAGGCAACGAGAACGTTGGCACTCTAGCCAAAACGGTAAGAAAGATTTGAGCCTGGAATGCGGAACCTCACAGGACACTGCAGACTAAAACAACACTAACACAGGATCGGACTGGACGTGAGCCCAAACTGCGGTAAGTGCGGTGAGATTTAATGTTCGATCCACTTCATATCGGAATGTCACCATGTTCCACCAGACTCGCTCCATCTACTACAACTCGCGAAAATAGGATAGTTTGCAAGGAAATCAGGCCGATTTGTGGACCACCAACCCTAAACCCGAGTCATAGTACAATTAGCCAATCACTTCGGCCTAAGTACTGGAATCGCCTTCATGGAGTCAGTCCCCCACCTAATCATCATCATCATCACGCACTAGCTCACTTTGATTATGCTAATGTATTATACACAAAGACGAAACCGCTTTCGCTGATATGTTAATCGCATATATGTAAATTTCTCAAATGAAAATAGCAGATATATTTTCTTTAGAAATAATTATTTGAAAATTACAAATGTTATATTGCAATGTACACAGAAGTAAATCGCATGTATGATAATATATTTTTAAACAATTAGTAACACTTCGAGTGACGATTTCTGTAAAATTAAATATATTAAAAGGTAAGAATTCCAAAGCCTAAAATACACATTTCTATTATACAGATATTTATTTAAAACGTATTTTGCATATTGCCTATATTTAATGTGAATTGATATATCACTATAATTATTCACTGGGAGAAACGTCACTTAATGAACATAATCATTGGATATTTGATAGCTCTGCGGTTCCACAATCACACTAGTGTACTGATGGGGTTCATTACTCTTGTAACTATCTCCTACCGCAGCGGCATAGTGATGTGTCTCGTGCGTACCTCCGTTGTTATTGTTGTTATTATTATTATTAAAACAGTTCAACTCGAAATGCGGTCGCATACTGGAATAGCCACCCGATGTTTGCGATGCAGTCGAATGTATCGATGATCTCATTGGATGATCACAATCGGAACTGCTGCTACCACAACTGTTTGAGCTGGCAGAGTAAGGACGCAGAATGGAGTTTGAGTCTTGCGCATCGAATGTTGTATAGAAGTTATCGTAGTAGCTGGCATCTGTAAACTCACTGCTACTATGAACTGAAGTTCCATTGTGCTGATCATGATGGTTACCACCAAAATTGGTATTATGATACTGTGGATCAAACTCGGGTGCAACGTATTGTTGTTGGTGGCTTCCAGTTTTTTTACTGTGTGTCGCCGCCTGTGATGCATGATGTTGAGCAGATTGGTGATGATGTGTCGTCGGTCCAGACGCTGGTAAACTGGGTTGTTGTGTGCTCAGTGGGGTAATCGGGGATATCGTTTCACTTCGGGTGGTTGTCTGCACTTCGTTAAGCGTCAGTGATTTTGATTCTTGTTCGCTGAGCACATAGTTTACGCTAACTATGCAGTGTGGCCGGGAGGAGCGTGTGTTATGCACTACGGTAGCGTATGATTGCACCCAGGTCCAACCACCTTCGCGGGTCATGAATCGAAAGTATTTTGTGGTAACTTGACCCTTGCACATTACTAAAAATAAAATTACAATTAATGAATTAATTAGAAAGTTTACTAAAAAGAAAAACTTACGAATCTTGTGAGAATACTGCATATGCATTATGTCTGCCGCATGGATATACTGATATAATGTTTTTTCAATCAGTTCCTGTGGCTCATAACCCGTCAACTGGGACACTCTGTAATAAAGATAAAATCATTGTTTTACAATTTTACATACTGCATTTAATTAAATTAAAAAAACATATATGACAACATTTAAATTGTAATTGAAAATGTATTTTGAATTGAAAAAGAATGGCGCACGCGAGTATAATATGTCCTCTTCAAATATTTGCCATCCATTCGAAGTGAATTAACAGTAAATCCGACGAACGTGTTTTATCTACATTTCGGCAGAGGGCACAGCATAAAAGTATACATATAATATATACGTTCGAACGTGTATATATATATATACATTTTGTAAAATGTTTAGTATACGTTTGGTGTATAGGAAATAAAAGCCTTTGTGTACATATTCAGTAATGTTGCAAAGTGTACGAGTATATAAAAGTAAAGTACGAGTACGACGATAAAAGGATACAGAAAAAACAAGCATATATCTAGCATATCTTATTTCATAATGCATTCATTCGTCTATAAATGGGGTGTTTTTTAACGCAAGAAACCAATTGAACAAATTGATTTTACATATTTGTATAATAAATTTATAGTATATTCTTGGTGATGATGACCCGTAAACTAGATCCGTTCGACCTCCGAGAACCTACCCGATCTTTTGGCAAACTCAGGAATCTTACTCAGAGGGGAGAAGATGGAGCGAGCCAAGACGGATCTTGTAGGTATAAAACACTTAACATCTAAGGATGTCTACTGCCGGACACTCCGCGAGGAAATGAATTGAGGATTCAATTTCCCCTCATCGGCAGGTTAGACTATCAGAATAGTGCAACCGAAACAGGTCTTTGTTAAGTCTGCCGGTGACCCATGAGGATACCGCGGACCAAACTGAGCTCTTGGCGCTTAAGGTGGAGCGCTGATTCTGATTGTGACTCTCGCACTAGTTTTCCTTAGAAACATCTTGGATGTCTCACATGCGTTTCTGGAGACCCAATGCGTGAGCTGACTGCTGCTCAACATATCTTGTACCCACGATTTCCTGAGTGATGTAGTATATATGTACTATATTCTTACCTAGCATCTAAAAATATCAACTTTAGATCCATGCTGGCACGGAACATAAACATATTCTGATGCAGTTTTATCTCAGTAATGGCGGATGTAGGCAAGGAATGGCCGACCGCAACAAGACCAAGATTCTGAACGCAACTATGTCCATCTCCAAAAGATGATACACGTGCCTTCAAATATCCTGAGCAATGAATAACCTGAGTAAAAATAATCTATAAGTTAAACAGACAGAAATAATATAGTTTTAATTTTCTGTATACATACCTTGTATCCTGCTGTGGTGAGTCCTGCATTCCTTTTGGCTAACACGCATTTCATTCGCAGGAAAAATGATCTTTCAATTTCAATTGTTTGTGATGTTTCAGAGTGATGATGATTAAAGTTTGGATTTATTATATTGTGATGTTGTCCGTTGTGATTGGAAAATGGACTGGTCGATTGCTTAATGGTTATATCCTGTTCGTGTATGCCAGCTGATGAGCCGACGTTGGGTTGCAACGAAAGCACGGACGTCATTTCATCTTGATCGTATGCGTGTATGTACTCGTATATAGAGTTTCCGGTGAGTTCAACCTGTCCGAAATTATTAAAGTTAGATTGATATAATTTTATAGAGTTAAAATTTGCTTACCTGACTCATTCCCAATAGGACAGAGGCTGTTTCTGAGATATACATAATTTTACCGTCTGGTGCAACCACAAAGACGAAGCCGTCCAGCGTCTGTAATAGATTCGATCCTAACTCTTTAATTGTAGACTCCCGCGGATTTGTGGGCTGCTGCTGTGATCCCCATGCATCGCCAAGACCTATATAAGGAGAATGAGTGAAAAAACATACAATTATTATTACAATATCGTCTCATTATTTTAAAAATCTTGGTGCACGCGCATTTGATATGCAATACAAGCACACACACGTACGTTAATTACTGTCGTTAAGGACATTACTATTGCCTAACAAAACGTTAACAAGTACTTGACGAATCTGCTGACAGTGAATGTGTATAGCCTAGGGGAGCACACCCACCCACACGAGTGTGTGCGTACCAGCGGTTTGTCAGCACAATTAATTTTAGTATATGTACTTTATATACTTTATACTATATGCATTGTTATATCCATTTAAGTGGCGCACAATGGGGTGTTCCGTGATGCTGCGCTCTCGCATATGCTTTTCCCTGTGAGGCATTTTGCTTGTGTTACTTATTTTTAAAGATAATAGGGTGCGCGCCCCCAAGAAGCAGTGCATATAATATATATATATATATATATATATGTATAAAACTGGTGCTATATATAAATAAACTGTTCGATAAAAACAAGCATTTGTTGTTTTAGCCGGGATTTGTGCATGTGCTATGGCGCGTGTGTGCGGGACGTCCTGGATTATCTGAATCAAAGATGTTTGCTTTCTTTGAGAGTGTTTTTTGTTTTTCTTTAGCTCAGACACATTTAAATGTATAACATTTTTGTGATGTAATGCGTGAATAAATACAAATCATTTAAGGAACAATACTATTTTTTCTTTTTTTTATTAAACGAATTAAAAAATTCTTATAACAGTGTATTTATGTCACGTTTGAATTTTCCGCCTCATTTGTGTTCCGGTAATATCACATCACACGGAAAACATTTGACGAGACTAAGTGTATGGAACCAGTCATTTGAAAACAATACGCTTGTTATGCAGTCATTATTCTATACAAATTTACTATAATTGATTGTTTTTCCACTTGTTGTACTTGTACATATGTAAATTATATATAGAAACGTGCTGTGATCGAAGGAAGTTTATTGTAAATTAAATAACTATTTTTATGTATTTTTTAACATAAAGAGTTAAATATGAACAACTATTAAATGGAAGCATATACATATTCTTGTATATATTCCTTCAACAACAGTTGTATAATTGGTAATATAAATAAGAGTATTATGGCCTTTAAAAATTACGTGGCACTGTATGCTAAATGCACTTCTATTTTATGGAGCAATGCCTATTAAATAAAAAAACTTTGTTATTATCCACTTTTGAATATATTTTTTTAATCAAAAATGTGGTAAACTAAATTAATCTCAAGAGACCTAATCTCACAGTAATTGTGCATTATCGTCACCGTGTATTTTGTTGTTGATTTTGGTTTTTCAATAATGAGAACTAACGTCAGTAAATTAAGACTTATTCTCACGAAAAATCCTGACAACAAGTCACGATTAGGAGACGGTGTTTAAAATAAAAGAATGTTTTTGTTTTATAAAAAATAAAAAGCGCGGCAGCGCACCTTAAGAATTATATTTATGAAGGAATAAATTGCCTATTTTGACTTGTTTTTTTAAAGTATTATGTTTGAAAAAAAAACAAGTAAAATAATACCAAAAACTATTTTTAACTTAACGCCACAATCGTGAGAATAATGCACAGGCGGACTGTGACTTATGGTTAGGATTTTTTGTGGCGTTAATTCACTTGAAAATAAGTCACAGTATGCCTGTGCTTTACTCTCACGATTTTTCCTGTCGTTAAATCACTTAAGAATAAGTCAAAAGACAGTTGTAATTTATTGCCACGATTTTTTTCGTGGCGTCAAGTCTCTTGAGAATAATACACAGCACCGTAAATGATGATAGGGTACATACATTTTGACCAAATGTTCAATATATCTAAATAGTCACATTTTGCATATTTAATAAAATATGTCGGAGTGACAATATCGAAAACTTGGATCTTTCACCAGGTTTTATTTTTATACAAAGTAGACCTGACTAAATTATAAAAAATACACCAAATGTATGCTAATGATTGAGTAAAAAAAATGGACTATGTCCTTTTGTGAGTTATTGAGCATCGTATATATAAAAGAAATTAATTGTTTTCCAGCCGCTATAAGAATTGCCTTGAATGGGTTTTTTTATTATATTTTTTTTATATACTTTTAGAAGAAAATCATGCATTTCAAATGCGACCGTATTTCTTTTTTTATTTTACATAAAATTATACAATTTCGCATAGAAAAATACGCTTGACACATTATACTTACAATATATTATATATATATACTTCCTACGAACGTCATTAAAATACAAGAGTAGAGCAAGCACATACAAGAGTTTGCTGCGCATATACAAGAAAAGGAATAATGAATAATCAAATATTATCATTTCCAGGCGACAGCTTTTATGTGTGTGCCCGCATAATTTGCACTTGTTCTTGGGGATCACGCGAGGTTGCTCGTTCTTTGTGCTGCCATAACAGAACAAGTGCGTACTTTGAGGTTGCTAGCAAATCCGCATTAAAAAAAAGATTCGTTCAAGATTGTGGGCACAAGTTTTGGAATTATGTAGATTCTATATGTAACACAAACAGGTCTTTCAAAAAAAAGCATCCAATTTATGTAGCAATAGATTCGTTATAATTATCATATTATATACATTTTATGAGATTATAAATATACATTATATATATTATATTATTAGAAAAAGATTGTAGCTCAGAACACATAGGCTGAAACGTTTGTTTGTGTGATCGCTCATAGGTTTGAAATTTGAATCATTTTGAATTTTGAGACAAATAGGTGAACACAACCCAACTGGACTGCACAGCTTCTGTTCTCAGATGGACAAACATTGCAATTTGTTTTAACTAATATGAAATGCTTCTTGTTTTTTCAACCCATAATTTTTAACTTCCATCAATATAAATTCATTAAAAATTATATGATTCTTTTGTGCATTATTATTATATAATTGTTATTTAAAAATAGTAAAATATAAATATAAAAAAGAAAAACATAAGCTCCAAAAACATAAATGAGCAGTCTAAAAATGGTATTTGTTGTGGGCCATTACACCTAACGTCATTAGGCCAAATGATATCAGGCCGAATGATAAACCACTTTTGTAGCAAAATTTATTTCTTTGATGTATGAATAATAAATAATTAATAATAATATTGTTATCAGGGACAGATTGAGCAAAAAAACAACAATTAGGTTGATAAGCCAAATGAGTTATTATGCCAGATGTTATCAGGCCGAATGTCATTAGGGCTATTCTATTTTTTACAAAAAGCTAATATTTAAGATTTATCATAAACAAATGTACATCAAAAATAAAAATGGTCCTATAAATGCAAGTTAAAAAAACGTATATAAGAAATCATTCGAAGGAGGGTTGAACCCCAAAAACACTTGTTAGTACGGTTAGAGTTTTTTCAGTGGGCATTTTTAATTGGGCAATTTTCAGCTGAATTCGTAGCCATAGATATTTTGTAAAATGAATACACCTATATACAAGCTTATGAATATGATTGACTTAGCAAACGGTAAACTAAATATGAATAAATTTAACCAAAAAAAATATATCGCTTACCATCTGGAAATACCTGTCGCATCTTTAGATAGGAGGTCGTCAGTCTAATTATGGACGCTTTGTCCAGTTGTGATGTAATTGCACTGGGCAACGGCAATAGAGATGCCAGTTTAGAGAACTCCGTGTTCTCCTTTTCTCGTCTGGTACGCGCCGCGTTTTTGCTCTTTTCCTTCATCGCAACCTGTGTCAGGGAACCTAAAGATATACAAAAAAGAACAAGATTCGAATTAATAAATCGTATAACAATTATTATGTATTACATATTATATTTCTATTGTATTCACACATTTTATAACTCATTACATGGTTATAATATTCATTGCAATTACAGTGTATATGCAAACATTAGAAACGTATAAAAAGCTTGTGTACAAATGTATATAATCGACGGAATTCCAATAAGCATAAAAACCAATTATTTCAAATGCTAATCACACTAATAAAATCAATGTATGCGTACATATTATATACAATGTCTTCTTAACTATAATAAACTAACATGAAAAAGTAATGAAATCAATACAATTAATTATCGAACAGCATAAAAATTAATACAATTAAGTATGTGTAGAAGACGTGATAAGCGACAGCCATAAAAGGAAAAGCTGCCGTTTGAACAATATATTGTATACATAAATTACATTTTATACATAGTATATTGTGTGTTTGTGTCATATAATACTCATAAATACATACAAAAGTATATAATATTAATATATATACTATATTAGTGTTACGAGTAGTCTGCACCCGATGAGTCTGATGGCGCGAACAAAGTGCGTCGACCAAAAACGTTAATACATTGTACAAACAAACAATCCGATTTATTTAATAGAGCCATCATCAGTCCAACAACACTATACACACTATATTTATATATATTGTGTGTTGTATGCTTCGCCCCGAGGTTGGATATACATTCTCGGAGATTAAAATTAACATAAATAACAAATTGGGCTACTACTTTGTATAAGTTTATGGCCACAGAATATTGTTTAGAAATTGGATCCGTGTATTTAAGTTTGCCTTTGAATCACTAAAGACTAAATGCATAATACTTGCGCGCGTGGGATCAATAAAAACAAATGTTTCGCATATTGTTATTGAACAAAAATATATAAATGAATATTTGAGAAATGCGTTGTACATATAGTTATATTTAAATACATTTAAATTTCATAACAATCTCGTATACAGTCTGATTTATTTTATAAATACAAAATAATAATAATAATATATTAATAATACTTACAAATATCTTTGCGATTTTTGTTGATGTCAACTAAAACGTGTCTGTTTTGAATAAACTTCATCTTTAAACCAAAAAAAAACAACCAAGTACGTAAGATTACACACACACACAATTAATGTAACAGGAAAGTAATAAGCTGAGCTGAGCTCTTACACCTGTCCGTGTCACTTGTTAACTGTTTATGATTGCACGTTAGTTGCACAACCCCTATATGGTCTACGCACGATATGGTGGTAGTTTTTTTTAAAGTACATTGCATTTTTTGGGGATGACTGCGTGTATCGCTTACTGTTATTGGTGCATGGTTCTTGCATATCGATGCTGCCCATTGTTTGGCTATTTTTGTACACCTTGTAGAAGCGGTATTTTGGGCGTTAACATAACAAACATCATGTATCAATGGCTGATTATATGTAAAAACACGCATGTGTATATATACATTCTGCGCAGGTATGAACACCAACACTGCTACCTGGCTTACGACCGTGTTAAATGCTAACATATGTTTGTATATATATATATATAATGGTAAAGTATATATTCTTTGTATATAAAAACACCAGAATATAGTTTGTGTGTACGACTGCAGTTATAAACTATATAGGTATATAAAATAAGCCAGAAAATCTTAGATTATTAATCCTAAGTGCAATAAGAACGGATTTCTGTAAGTCAAGTTGTCTTTTGCCAAATTTCTGATATTGTTTATATCAGTTAAGCGATTTACGACTTACACTTAATATACAATAGAAAACCCATTTAAAAAATGATATGTATCTATTTTATTAGGTTTAAATATTTCATGCACGCCTGCAGGACGATGATAAAAAAATAAAAAACACTGTTTTTTTTACAAAGGTAATATTTATGAATCTACAAAAATTGTCACACAGAATTAATAAATGTTACAATAAAACAATATTAAATACTTATATTAAAAAATGTCACAAAAATTTAATGGTTTAAAATTGTTTATATAAATTTTATCAACATTATTGAATTTATTTATTTATAATGTCTTATTGCCTAATTTATAATAACAGATTTATATTATTTTCGGTACATATGTACATTTTTATGTGTTTGAGCATATTTTTTAAATTATGTTTGAGATACGATTGTATTTATTTGTTTTCTCAAACAAAAGTTTTTTGTGACATTTATTTTGATAGGATTTTTTCCTAACATGTATATTGATAAAACTATATAAGTTTTTTTTAAATGTTTAACCCTCAAGTTACAGTTACAGGAAAAATCCATTTTAATTGATGCTGTGGCACATGTACAAAGCGTTCTATGCAACTTCAAATCATTTATTTTAAAAAAGTTAAATATTGGTTACTACATGTACATATTAAATTAATTTGAAGTTCAGTTCAGTTCGAAAAATATTTTAACGTGCCAGTAAAGAATAAACATATTATTATTTTCATTATTTAATAAAAATCTTTTTAGTAGAGCAAAATATTATTAATTGTTTATGTCATTTCTGACTCATTGTTTTATAATTCATGGCTGAAGTTTACTCAAGTGCACCCTTATCTGCTCTTGTTATGTTTTTTTACTTATTGCCTAAGCTAATTCTACCATTCCCTGATAAATATATTTTTTAATTTTTATAAATTTTATCTTGTCTTCTACTCCTTACTCTTCCCAAAAATTGTTTAAACATATAATTTTATTTATCAGGTAATGGAAAAGAGTAAAAAAAAATATTTGTTTAAACATTTTTTTAAACAATTTAATAACACATTATATTTTGTATTTTAAAAAAAGTTGATCTGTAAAAGGTTATATTTTATATTGATATTTGTACTCTGTACATAATTAATAGCCAGTCAATCTGTCAAATGTACAATCTTAGCTTTAACATTCTATCATAATATATATATGTAGGTAATTTTACTGTATATAATTTTAATTGTATGACTTTTTAATTATATTACTATTTATGGAAAATAATTAAACTCTCTTTATATTTAAAAAAGCAGAAGCTTATATTGCTTAGATTTATTTTTATCGTGTAAGTATTAGAAATTTTTCTTTCAAATATACTCGTAGTACATTAGGGTTCGATGGTCTTATATTATTATAATAATTAAAAAAAAGACAATGTGAAATTTTCGTTCTTATTTTTTGAACTGATACGGTGTGTTTTATTTTTTTAATTTGTAATAAATAGCATAAGTTATGAAAACCGAAGTTTTCGTTTTACAAAACTTATAAAAATAACTATAGCCTCAAAACAATAATTTTTAAAATATAAAAAAATAACAATAAAATCAAAAATATATATTTTTTAAACATATTTGTAATAAACAATTAATTAAGAGATGTTATGACCAAAATTTGTATTGACAACTATCATAAAATTGCATTGCAAATAGAAAATATAAATAATTAAAATTATTTGATATTTATAATTAAAAAAAATATATATAATACTTGGATTAGTTTAACAATTTTTCTTTTAGATATCTGGGTAAGGTCAAGAGAAATATTAGTTTTTCTTATCGTTCATTCAAAATTAAACAAAAATAAACATTGTTAAAATATGTCAAAAAATTAAAACTTTTTAAGTAGTACTTAGAAACTACAAGTTATATATATTTTTATATAAAATATTCTTTCTTTCTTTCATTGAAAGCTTGTTTGCATCTATAAATATCACTTTACTATCAAACATATTTTTGAACGATTTACACTGTCATTTTTACATGTTTTTTTATGTCGACACAAGAACGAAAGAACAAAAAATTAATAAATTCGAAGAAAATTAAATGTAGAATTATATCTATAGGAAATACTGATAATTCTGCTATCCGACCATGGAACCAGAATCTCCCACGCTTAATTGTATATATATATCTATGTAATTGCATAAATATTCGGCACCAAGCAGCGAATCTTTTACAGACCCCAATAAATGTAATTACCATAACACCTTTTATTCCCTTAACGCGTGTTCTTTCGTCAAATACCAATCCGTACACAACAGGTCATTCACAAAAAAGTTGGGAAACACCGTATTTCAAACACATGTTTTCGCATAGCTGTTCGTGTGCATTGCGGCAAGTACATACTCGTATAGTATATAGTTGTTTCAGTTGACTAGAGTGTATAATTCATTCATTTCGAAGGCGCAGGCGTGGGAAACGTTTTTCGTCTCAAATGTACCTGATTAAATGCAAAATTTATGTGTGAAAATGTGTTCATGTGTCCATGGGGCACTTATGTAAATGAGTACATAAACTTATATTGTATTATAGATAAATAAATACATCGAAAACAAAACATTTTTTTGAAGTATATATAAAGATATAATTCAAAAAAATTAAATACATAGATTGCCCAAATGTTTATTTACTGTAAATAATCATGTTTGATTTTTTTTCATAGTGTATATATATATACTTTAAAACTAATCGTTTTTCTGGTATTTTTAAATTTTTATTGAAGATAAATCTAAATGCTAAAAATAAATAATTTATTATATTTTCTGATTCTGAATTTGTTTACTCATTTAGAGCGCTTCAGATAATTAAAAAAATGACTCTCAAAAAAATGTAAAAAATATTTTGTTACGCAATTTTTTGCACTTTAGTATAAATTCAACTTTTATAGTATAAACATGTTCAACAAAGACCATCTTAATATTGAGCCTCTAATTATATAAAAATGTACACATATCAGTCCATCAAGTGTGCACTCAAACAAAAACGGTGCGCACGCAAGCTATTTTATTTGGTCAAATTATACTTTCTGGTTGGTCATTTATGTTTTTGGAGCATTTTTTCCAGGTTAACACTGTTATTTTAAGGTGCACATTTTTTTTGAGAGCGATTTATTTAATCTGTATAGTTTTATCCTTTTTATAGGATCCAAACAACGAGAACGATAATTTCAATTATAATATTTGTAAAATATTTGCGAATACTGCAATTATTTGCGAATATTAGCAAATACTCAAAATATTTAGAAATATGTATAATTATACAATAATATAAAACTACAAAAATGAATTCGAGATTATTACTTGCATATACCAAAAATATGAAATAATATTCATCAATATGGAAAATACTAAAAATATATTCAATCGATTTAAAATTATTATTATTATTTGCAGATATAAAGAACACTATAATTATATTTGATAATATTGAAAATATGGAAAATGTATTTGCTTATTTTAGAAATACATTTTATATGACGAAATATACAAAATATTTCAAATATTATTAATAATATTTAATACGGTGTTCATGATTATTAAAAGTAATTTGCCCCTATTTTGAAGTAAAAGCAAAAAAAAAGTCTTTTTCTCCATACATCGGCTAAAACGCAAATATACATTTTCACTTCGCGCATATTTTTACAAAAACAACATTTTTATATAAGAACGATAAATTGGTAGCCTATATAAAAACTGTTTTCTTTTCATATGTAGGTCTTTATATATTTATATTTAAAAATGCAAAAAGGCGTTGCATGTACAAGAGATTTACGAATGATGAATGCCTATTTGAATTTGCACGATTTTGAAATTTGAGTGTAATTTTATTATCGAAATATTAAATGTTGTAGCTTCAACAAATACCAATATAATCTGTAATGTATGTATGATTTTATTGATTTTTGTTACTGCTTGTTTTGTGTATTTTCTCTGAGCGTACGTCAGGAGCTGTTTAAAAATATCTTGTAATAATATTTATTTTTGGATCTGCACTCTGCTCCGCCCTGCTGCAAGCGAGCATCCTCAGCAGCCCGCCACAGAAATCATAAATACATAATACAGCATGATGCATCATGCTTCTAGCTTAACACACATACACATATACACGTAGTCGGCCTTATGTTTATTTATTGTTAGAACGTGCGTTTAGGATTCGTACGTGATGTTTGCTTCATTGGCGTAGGTCCTTGCGCACACACGTATTTACATACACAATACACTAGATTCTACAATGATATGCATTTGTATAATGTGTATATATACTATATTATATATTATACACACTATCCATTATATACTAAATATATAGAAGTTTAAAATATTATAGTGTGTTACCTTAACAAATTACGCGCGCGTACCTTTTGTGCGGTGTTTAGTTTTTAGTTCTATCCGCATTTATGCAAACATTATGGTAAAATATAATATATATATTTATATAGTATAAATACTACAAAGCTTTCGCTGCGCCCGCGTGTCTGACAGGCTACGCATTCAGGCTATTATATTTTGTAATAGATTGTAAATCTGTGAACTATAGACTTTGAAAATATGGTAGCTCTGTATAGAGGCAAAAGGGGAAGAAATAATCCCATAATGATATTCAGCGACATGTTTATGTGATTTGGAATTCATGCGCGCGTTATGATAAAATTAACGACATTAATTCAAAGATTCGTTAAAATTAGCTCCGTTTTAGTATATAGTTATAGTTAAAATGTACATAGGGTTTCTTGCTTAGATAAAACGTTTAAAAGAGTAAACTGTGAAAAAACTGATATTCTTTTTTTACAATATCGATGACATTGATCCTGACGAGATGTGACTTGCCATAGTGCGACCGCAATCATTGACTTACTGAATTCAAGATCTGTCCATAAATTTATTTCGAGAATTGCCTATAATCGGTCTCCATTTCCAAAGTCGTGCAATTTGACACCTCTTGATTATTTCGATAACGAAATATAACAAGAAAGATCTTTGACCAAGACCAAGAAAAGATTAAATAATTTTAACAAAAACCCAAAAGTTTACGACGTTGAGCTAATTCTTATCAACTAGGTAAAACATTTAGGGGTATTTTGGATAGGAAACTCTTATTAAAAAACATACCGAAACAAAGATACTTTAAGCTACCAGAGCCCTATGGCAATGCAGAAGAGCCATCGGATCAAAATAAGGCTATCACCCAAAGGTAATCCTCTGGATATACACAGCAGTGATTAAACTAATGTTAACTTTTGGTGCCATTATATGGTGGCCAAGGGTTACAATTAAAACAATTGCTGTCAAGCTTTAGTCTACCCAAAGAATCGCATGCATATGCGCAACTAGAGCTATTCGTACAACACCAACTGCAGCTCTTCGCTTTTCTTTATCTAACGCCACTTCCACTCTTTATAGAAGAAGTTGCAACTTTGATCGCACTACGTCTGCCGGGCAATCAAGAATGCGAATTAAGAGGATCTCATAGTGTCCACGCTCTTATAATATACCTGAAAAATCCGAATGGCACGGATGGCTCCAGAATTGACAACAAGTCAGGAGCAGGTATCTTTTCCCTACAATACTTAAACGATTTTAACTTATCAATACCTCTTGGCAGATATGCTACTGTTTATCAAGCTGAGGTTTTTGCTATTGTGTGCTGAAAAACTACTCGAAGTTGGTACCAAAGTCAACCACATAAAGTTTCTCTCGGACAGTCAGGCGGCTTTAAGATCACTGAATAAAAATAGAACTATATCGTGTCTTGTCAATGAATGTAAAATTAAACTGACACAACTAGCTATAATAAACTTTGTTGAACTCATATGGATACCGGGTCATACCCATTTTGAGTGAAATGAGAACGCTGATGAGCTAGCCAGTATGGGTTCAACTACAGCCTTCACAGGTACCGAACCGGCACTTGGTATCGCGCTTGCAAATAGACACACTGAAATAATCAACCGGATTGAAGAAATGCATTCTTCACAATTACCTTTAGGCAAGCTAAAACTTTCTTCAGCGAGCCAAACGAAAGAAACGCCAGAACCGAAAAAAGCTTCAAACCCACCGGTAATTGCTTTAACAAACACCTATATTCACAATCAGAGCAGTGGACTCTAATCTCTGTAGAGGATGCAATCCAATTGGTTAAATAAATATTTATTTCTCTATAATACAATATCACTGGGAGAGGCATAATAGGCCCAACTTTCAAGGCTTGCATGCCGATTTTCTTTCTAGGCAGTCATATACCTTAAAAAAAGTTTGCCTTGTAAAATCTGTTTAGTCAAGGAAAATAAGGATACCTAACAATCGGGGATGTGTTGTTGGAGCACTAAAAGGCCAAAGCTGCAATATTTTACTTGATTAATAAATTATTGAAATATTAATAAATTTAAAATAATGCATTCGTTTTTTGTCTGTACTTTTAAATAAAATATTTGTTTATAAAAGAAAATATACTAGTTCCAATTTTTTTACAGTTTGAGTTGCAGTAGTTTTTATATTTAATATTACCTCAATAAAACATAACAAAATACTTAAACATGATTTTTCTGTTACCTTTAAATTCGTTTTCCTCATTATTTTTTTTTTGTTAAAATTGAGTTTTTCTCTGCTTTTATAAAAACGAAGTTGTTGTATTTTCCTTCACGATATACTATATTGTGTTGTTTTATAGTTTATATTTAATTTCTGATTAGCAGACGATTGACTAACACTAATTGGTGACAGGCATAATATACCTTGTAAAAATATACTATAATTTTTTCTCATTTCATCGCTTTATATTTTCAAAAATATATAATCAATTTTTATAATCAAAAAACCCGGAAATATTTGGATTATTAATTATAGTGAATCCAAATTTTGATATTCGAGATTTTTCGTCAAGAGATTTTGATTTTGGACATATACACACGCACACTGTTAGAAGTGATGAATGAGATTTTTTAAAGACATTTTCAATCAATTTCGCACCGATTATAGTCAACGATTTATCACAGATTTTTACTTTCCTTTCTTTTTGCGGATGATTTAACTATTTTGAGACAAATTTGTCTGAAACCTTTCTTATACTTAAATTATTGGTTTCAAATTTGCAGTGTCAAACTTCACGCAAGTAATTCATCAGTAACTCAGATTTTTTTTAGTACATCACTACAGCTCGACCATTTTTCTCGCGGTTTTGGTTATTATATTTAAAATATAATCCTGTCACTTCTTCTTTTTAAAATCTTTCTTTTAATTTCACTTGGAATATACGTCCTTCCTTTTATCTGATCCAGCTCAAACTTAGCACATTACTCGTTTGCAAGGGACTTACAAAAAAATTTAAAAAAATGAAAAAATAAATAAAAAATAATAAAAAAATATTTTTTTTGAAGATTTTGTTTTAAAAAAAATGTTAACCTCTTTTGTTCTGCTTCAACTAAATGAAGAAGACGAGACTCTAGTCTAATTATGTAGTCGTTTTTTAACAACTGATCTAATTGCAAAATACAAATAATTGTCTAAATTAGTAATTGTCTAAGTCTGCAGGGTTTGTATACTAATACTAGCAGGCCCACCAACCGCCACCGCGCATTTGCGCCATGAGTGTTTTGATTGTTATGATTTATTAAGTTATGATATGAATGATTACATAAAAAAACAAGGTAGCTGATATGAAATATATAACAACAGTTTAACCTGTGTATATACTTTTTAAAACAAAAATTTTTAAAAATATATATATTATACTACTATTTTTAATTTTATAGTGTATTTAACGAGTTTGATCAGAATCAGATAAGTGGAAGTGGGTTAAAAAGGTGTCGTAAAAACTATCGACGGTCAATTATAACAAGTGAAGTTAAAAGAAAGATTTTAAAAAGCATTTCTAATAAAATCTGTTCGTTTTTCAATATATGTCACTTGAGTATAAAAAACCTCATTCTCTTTTAAGGTGATATATGATATTCAGTTTAAATAAAAATATTCATACAAATTATGTGAACACACCATTTAAACAAAATGTCTACATTAAATAATAAAATTAAAGTTTATATAATCTACTTACTTTTTATTGCACTCATATTGAACAAAATGCAAATGCTCGCAGAAAAAAGAACGTTTAAGCATCTGGTTAAAAACTAGAACTGAACTGTACTTTACGATGTATGTGATGTTTCTGTTGACTCGACTTACTTTAAACCCGTGATAAAAACTCAAATATTATGAAAAAATAAGTCATACACCATTACAAATCTAAGTGAGTAAACGCACGTGTTCGCTCGCAAGTGCATAGTAAGCAAGTCATATATATATATATATATATATATATATATAAGCCATATATAGACGGTTAATATATACGAGTAGTTGCACATATAACTGAAGTTGAATTGATAACAATGTATGTATATATTTACACAAGAACTTGTCCTTATGCATCTTGCAAGTGAAACACATCATATTTTTATGTTATTCTTAAAAATTTAAATTCAAGTTCAATGTAACAATAATAACATAATAGTTGTATCTTAAATAGTACAAGACAATGATACGATGTTTTAGTTCATGCTTCTTTATATTTAAACCACCAATAAATGTGCCCCAAAAATGTAACAAATAACATTATTGTACCACAAAAACCAAACTGTACAAAATATAAAACAATGAATTTCACTAAATAATATAATATATGGTCAACAAAGTATATCTAAAATGTGCTCAAATACATGCGAACAAAATTTAAGTTTGTTACAAACTAATTTTTGTACAATAATTTATTTTATTCAACAAATTTATATTTGGACAAAAAATATTCATAGTACCATATTCTTTTTTTGCTGGGTAACAAAAATCTATTTATTCTAACAAAAAAATGCTGTAATTTTTTTTAAAAGGCTTTATTTATTTTAACCCGTTTTTTATCAATTTTGCGATATGTTTAAAAGTTGTGGATATAAACAAAACATTTAACTTTATTCTCGTTCAATTGATTTTAAATTTTCATTTTTAAATTTAGTAAATTTACTAATTTTTTATTCCTTTTCGCTATGCTTTCTAATATTTGTAAAAGATTTGAAATAAGGAAGAAGAAGAAATGTGACAATTTCTCTCTTTCTCTTTAGGCATAAGGCATCTGGAATCAGGCAAACTATTATTCTAATATAACAATCTAGGTTACTTTTAATTTAATAATCAGCATGAAAAAAACACACAACATTTACTTATGAATATCAAATTAATCAACCCTTAAAAACAAAGTTTTTCATATAAATTCTATTTCCCCTTAATAAGAGGTAGGTGAAAATTTAATGGAATGGATTGTCATCGGCAACAAGTCAATGGGGTTTCAGCTCAATTGGATTTCAGGAAGTCGGTTTATTAGGCCGCATTAGAATTCGCGCAAGCAAGATCACAGACACGCGAAACTAAAATATAAATTTTAAAAAGAAAAGAAATAGTGATTTTTCTAAAAACTAAAATAAGTTGCGTAAATGATATACGTAAAATATAAGAATGAGAATACAGCTGATTGTCTTCATGCGCCAATAACTTTCTAAAATAGCAAAAATAATCAAAAAATCTTCGGAAGTATTTTATTATTATAATATTTTGTAATTTAACTTAGCGTATAAAATGTGAATTTCGAAGATACGTTTGGCGAAAGAAGAAATGATTGTTAAAAACCAGAATAACTGGATTTTCACGTCAACAATTTTTCCAAATATATATATATATATATAATTATATATATATATAATTTCATACATGACTTTGAACTAAATAGTTTTTGTTATTCTATGTTATATAAACGTTTATTTTAAAAGATATAAAATACTTTTAGAAATTTTGATCTTTATTGAATTTAATATTGCTTGAATGTTACGAAATAAAAACAGCTGCAAAGGAAACGGAAACGAATTAAAAAATCGTAGTATAAAATTGTATATTATGTAAGTACTATCTATATGTATCTGTAGTATATATACTATATGTTTGTATATACTTTAACATAAAAGGCAATATTTTGTCTTTACAAAAATCCTTTTGTTTTCATCCCTTATTAATAACAAAATGTGTCGATTAAAATAGAGATACTAAAACAGCATCGTCAATAAGCGGAAATCGAATATTCAACGGTATTGTCTATAAATCTATGTAATTTGTATGTATATATATATATTGTAAATGCATCTTATGCGCGTGCCCGCATTTCTCACATCGAATGCATCCTCTTAAACCGACTATATGGTGTCAGATGCCGTCAGCATATCCGTATATTGTATAACAAATAATTTATCGGAAAATCTATATATTTTCTCTTAGGCCGTCTTCCGGTTTTGCAAATATCATATTTGAAATATACTATATATATATATATATTTATGAGCAGAAATGACGGTTTGATTATTTTAAAATTCATACTCATAAACTATTTTAAATGTACTGTATGACAAGTATATAGGTTCAGCTGTTATTGTTTCTTGAAGCTGTTCTCAATACATCATTCTATTAAAAATATCAAAATCAATTCTATGTATTTAGTATACCTTAAATACACATATATTTATAACGGCACTACCCGACGATACGCAGGATGACGTATAATTTTAACGGAAGCAATGCGTGAATGCAACACGCAACGATGCGTATCGCAGGGTTCCTCTCACACTCATATGAGACAATGTTACGCAAGACGTAGTTTTTAGTATAGTTGCCTTTTTCCGATTGGATCTTTTACGTATTTAATATGCATT
>JAAAKO020086929.1:0-22530 GCA_010015015.2 Bolitophila cinerea
TGTCAGCACGTTCCAGCGACGCAACAGCCAATCAGAGCGGTGCACTGAGATCCAAAAAGGGAGCCGCGCCATGACAGTATCGACACCAAAAGGCTGATGCGTCATTTATACTAGACTAGAAGCGTTGCACGCACCAGTCATCTTATAAATAGTGCCTTTAGTTTATATTATATTAAATTTATATTTATATTTATATTTAAATTAAAAGCGGTATGTATTGTAACATATAATACCTATTTATCATTAATCATTTAATAAATACAGGCAATAGCCGCTAACGGGTTTCAGTGAGAGGAATTTGAAACGGATGACTTTTATTTCGGAGCCACGGTCATCTGTTACATATATATTTTGTTGTTGTATAAATTGTTTTTCAGACCTTCAAAACGAGGATTGGTTCATAGACAGTAGAACATCGCTCGACATATGACCATCCGCAGAAACATTTTATCGGACTTCAAAACGTTGGATGCGGTACCCGCACACTTTGTTGTCCAGAGGAATCGACATTGCGATTCGGAACGTGGCTTTTCGTTCCTAAGCTGGGAACATAAATCTTCTGTCTGTCGGAGCTATCACCGATGCCGGTAGCCATTCAACAAGGGAGGATGTGAAGTGTTCAACGTTCGAGGAGAGAAACGCATCAAGGAGAAGTCATTCACACAGAGTGTATCGAGTCGATCCACAGCACTAGAAGTGTCATCTTAGCTTCAACGGAATGGAACATGTGCAGTCAGCCAAGAATGGTGCCAAATTCAAAGGTAGAAGTTGCGTTCGGACAATGGCACAGAGTTTTGCAACGATCCCATGTCAATTTTTTTTCCAAAGCGGGAATCCACCATTAAACGTCCGTCTCATATACGCCACAACAGAACCAGCTGAGCGAATGAATAGTCAAACCATGCTGTCAGATGCCGATATGGACAAGCGCTTTTGGGCTGAAGCCATCAGTCACGCCGGTTATCTCATTAATCGCTCAATAAATCGTACGAGCAAAAACGTACGAGCGAAAATCATACCCCATAGGAAATCTGTAATGGACAAAAACCGGAAAACTAGCTCAAAGTTTTCGGATCCCCAGCCATATGGTGCACACGTGCCGAAACATAAGCGACAGAAATGGGACAAGAAGTCGGTTGAGATGTTCTTCGTTGGATTTTCAGACACTCAAAAGGGAATGCGCTTTTTTGACCCAGCCAGTGGACAGCAAAATAAGCCTTTTGACACCAAAATAACCGAAGATGGGATCAATATTCGATACAGATTGCTTCGATGAAGATGAGTTGGGGTTGAAGAAGACGACGAGGCAGAAACAATCTTTGAAGATGCTCCCAATGATCCAGACAACGAATCGGCAGTATATTGGACCCATACTACGACCGATCCGAGGCAATCAACGAGAAAAAGAAAACCAGTCGATCGAGATGAGTTTCTTTTGTACTTCGAGCGGGATTGCACCGCAGAAGATCCAGCGAATCACAGCGTGAAGACATCGAGTCACCTTTTTGAAAAAAAAATGGGAAGAGGCCATGTCAGAGAGGCTGGAATCATTCAAGATCAACAAAACCTGGTCTTTGGTAGACTTACCAGAAGGCAGAAAGCCCGGAGGAACTGTTATCGCTCAAGATCAACAAAACCTGGTCTTTAGTAGACTTACCAGAAGGCACAAAGCCTATTTAAGACCATGTACTCAAGACAGAGCGTGCCAAAAAGGATGGAGAGGGCTGCAGATCGACGAAATGGATGCCGCCACTGCGTACCTCTAAGGAAGTTTGGATAAGGACATCTACACGTTGCAACCGGAGGGATTTGAGGACGAGTCCGAGAAAGTGTGTAAGATTCACAAAGCAATGTATACGAACTCAAACAAAGCGGCCGTCAATGGAACTGGTGTCTCTGGACAAGGCATTTTGAGTTGGTTTGACTTGGTGAAATCAGATGAGGACCACGCTGTGTTTACTTGTCGAACAACGGAAAGCTGATTACTTGTCGAACAACGGAGAGCTGATGGTCGGAAAATTTTCAACCAAGTTTTACATGAAAGACTTTGAGCCAAGACATGCGTGGGCATGACGATCGAGTATGGTAAAAGATGTATCACCAACAACTGGCGTGATTACGCAGAAGATTTTTTTATAGCGATACGGAATGAACGACTGCAAACCGGTGGGCAGTCCATGTGACCCATCGCAGAAGTTGACTGTATTAAATAGATCCCGCCCAGATCGAGACATTTCATACATCGTGAAGTGGTTGGCTGTCTGTTGTACCTTGTACAGGCGACCCGTCCAGACTTGGCATTCGCAGTCAGCAATGTCTGTTGGTTTAATAACGATCGATGCGACACACCACTTTAACCGTGACCAGGTCATCAATGGAATCATCGTGCTTGATTATGTCCCATCGGAGATGAACGTTGCCGACTATTTGACGAAAGCAGAGTTGGTGCCAGAAAGACAGAGTTCGGGGCCAAGTGCAATATGGGCTAATTGTGAATAAACAGTGAGATAACTTAAACATAGAATTTAAAAACATTCAAGAATTGACCTCATAGACTAGGTTGAGAATAAAATCAATATTTTTTGATTAGACTATAGTTCTTCCTAGACATAGAAGTGGTGTTTTTCATAAAATTAACTTTCAATCACTAAATGAAAGAAGCTGTGAGCTTTGGAATCGATTGTAAAAACTTAAAACTATTTAATGAAGAACTCCAATTGACACCAGGAATAAGTGAAATATCTGGGGTTAATATTGGATAGAAAACTTCTTTTGAAAAACAAAAACACTTTGAGAATAAATCTAAAAAGTCTCTAAAAACAAAAATATATTTACCCATTGGGGAAATTTGCTAGGGGTTTTTAAGCAACAATAATGCAATCCTCTACGGAGAGCACAAGTATTTATTGAACCATTTTAGTAAGGAACGATACCATGTCTTTTCAGACAGTCAAGCTGCTTTACGCGCTATTGACTCTTACAACCAGGTCGGGATTAGTTAAGGACTGTCAACTATATATCCCCTAACCAATTAGTCCAACATTTACTCTATGAAGGTAATATGGATCCCAGGCCACTGTGGCTTCTTGGGAAACGTAGTTGCCGATAAAAAGGCACGGTAAGAATCAGAAACCTCCTGTCATATGCATCTCGCTGTAATTAAAGAATCAAGACTCAAGAACGACGCAAACTTGGTCGAGAGATCAAATTAGCTAACAGAAGCTCACTCAAAGGAGTTAATTATATACCAGAGAAATGAGAATGGACCCACATATATATTAGCTAACAAATCTTTCTATCTATCTATATAGTCCAAACGTGGTTGTCCCATTTAAGCTTAGGGTTTATAATAACTCCCAGATTATTCACCTTTTTAGACAACACAATTTTTACTTCATTTACAATAACATTTATCAAAGACTCGTCAATGACTGACCTCTGTGAACCTGTCCCGCCTCCCCCAAATTGAAAAAAGTTTTTTTTTGCGGCATTCGATTGACCATTTTTTACCACAAATGACCACCAAAAACTTTGATTAACCAACCTCGGTTTAAAAGATATTAAATAAATAAGATGTGGGGCCAACTTCATGTTTGCACCCCCAAATTAAAACAAATAAAAAATAATTACGAAATAACTTTTGAACCGAGGGTGGTCAATCAAAGTTGATGATGACCATTTCAGGTCAAAAAATAGACAATCGAATGCCCCAAAAAAAACAGGTTTTCCTATCTGGGGGTGAAAACGTGAAGTTGGCCCCCGAATTTATTGTTGGAATAATTTTTTAACCGAGGATGGTCAATCAAAGTTTTTGGTGGTCAATTGTGGTCAAATAAAGGTCAATCAAATTCCGCAAAAAAAAGTACTTTTTTTGATTTGGGGGGGGGGGCAGGTTCAGGGAGCTCAATAACTGTGCTCGGTCTATGAAATACGATGGCTTCTTGGGTCGAGTTTAAAAGAATGTTGTTTGAACTACACCAAGCAGTCTCTAATTGGAATAGAACTCGAGAACCTAAGTTCTATGATTTAAATAAAAAAATACTAATACACAGTTGTATTTGTATTTTATTTGTATATTTGGTTGTTTAAGTGGTTGAGCAAAAAAAAAACGTAATCATCATGGCCACATTATTATTTAAATCGTCAAATTCACACAAATTTTACAAATTCTCCAGATCCTTCAAAATATCCAAATTCTCCAAATTCTCCTAAAAATCGAATGAATACTTGTAAGTCTAATTGTTTAAGTGGTTAAGCAAAAAAGTCGTAATAATCATGGACACATTATTATCGAAACCGTCAAAATCCTGGAGGTTTTGAAGGATCTGGAGGATTTTGAGGATTTAATCCTCCAGATCCTTCAAAACCTCCAAATTCTCCTAATAATGTGATGAATAATCGTATATTTGGTTGATTAAGTGGTGGAGCAATAAAAATCGTAATCATCATGGCCACATTATTATCGAAATTATCAAAATCCTCCATTAAATCCTCCAAATCCTTCAAAACCTCCAAATCCTCCATCAAAAATGAGCCATCTCACGATCACCATTCTAATAATTTCCTCTGAAGACGAAGATCAAGCAAAACAAGAGAAGAATTAAAAAAACCGAATCGATTTAAATACACCTTCTCTCCAATCATCAAGAACACACACATACAACAACAACAACACCAACAACACCGTAAAAAATCGAATACCGCTCTTACCGTGTGCGCTCGTCTTCCCGCATTCATACACCTCTCGCACTTTTTGCAATTGACCTATTAAACTCAATTGTTGCTGTCATCGTAAACACACGCTTTTGTCGAAGATGACGTAACGAGAATGCTTTCGCAAATCGGCTCAGCGCACAGCGGCAACGGCGGCGGCGGCAAAGGCAGCGGCGCGCGGCGGTGGCTCAGCTTTCAGTAACCTTTTCATAGTTCATGAGTACAAATAATATTGGATATAGCAAGGCAACAAAGTACTTTGAAAAATATTAATATCCATACATTTGAAATTGAATGTACTATTTAAAGTATATATATATATTTATATATATGAAAGTGTGTGTGTTTTGTCTGTATGTGTAAACGGTTTTTTAGAGCACAATAATTAGGCCTTCTATCGTTCGCGTGCGCACGAGACACTCACGCGGAACACAATTAACCAACGAAACACCGCAAGTCTGATGTTATTTTGCCTAAGACACAATAAATTATGTCTGTGTGTGTCGGCTTAACGCGCGCAACACGCTCAAACGAAAAATTTTAATTCGTTCACGCACTCTTTATGTTCAGGCAGCTTAGTCCAACTCAGGAGATTACGTCACTCTTTCTAAAGATTGCACAGTATATATTATATAGACACTATAGCTTAAGCGACACTAGCTTAAGACACCAGCTCAAGACAATGTGCCATTTAAGGACAATCGAATAAAAACCAGCTTTTGTGGGAGGACAACACGACGGCAGCACTTTTTTGGTAGCTCATGAAGTTCACAATTCAATTCCGGATAAAAAATCACTTGTCTTGGAGTTCCAGAATACAGAATTTAAAAAATACGCACTGATTGGCACAATTGAAACACCTTCCCGCCGAGAACGCGAGGTAAATCACCAGAAAACCACCATAAAGGCACTTTAAAGACAATATACACCGAGAGAAAGACTCCCTCGCACGCTAAACGTCTTAGTGCAACTGTTGTTATAGTAATTTCGTGCTGTTGCTTTTGTTGTTCGTGGGTCTCGGTGCTCAAGTAAACACGCTCTCTCGCGCGCGCGCGCAAAAGAGTGGATTTGGCTGGTGTGTACTTCGCTTTTCTTGTGAATCAACGTTCGTACAAAGAAAGAATATATGTGACTTACTGAAAGACGCCAACGTGGAGGAAGGAGTACTTGCAACACATGCACCAATACAGCGCAACTTATATAAGATACCTGTATAAATAGTATATTATACCTTTGTTTGCAATCGAGATCGTGTGTCTCTCTGTCTCTCTGAATGTATTTCTAAAGTACTTAACAATTTTACATATATAATAAATGCGAAATATAGAGTCTGAATGACCAAGTACTGTTTGTCCATTTATTTGGTCTTTTCATTGAAATCGCGTTTCCTCGACTCGATGGCTTGAGTGTATGCGCGTGTGTGTGTGTGTGTGTGTGCCTGTGCATTCATTGAATTGTATTATTATAGTCAATGGGAACTGCCATAAACAACCTGAGCACCACGCGAGCGCAACGCAGAGAACCATTAAGATTGTTGGTGTGTGTGTGCATTGTGGATTGCGGAAGCAACTCTAGAAACTGGTGGATTTATGATCATGGCTGCATTTATAGTTCCTATTATTCGAATTCTAAAGATGCACGGATTTCTGCATATTTCAGGAAAAAAGAGTTTTCATTTCGTTTAAGGAAAACTAATGGGTCATAATATCTATAGAATTAAATCTTAGGACGACATGCAATCTCAAGAAATTACGAAGCATTTTGGCCAAATGGGTCTCGTGTTGAATAAGGTGGGGTAACGTAAATGGACCTTATGTCCACTTTTAAAAGAACATAAGGTCCATGGATATTATGTCTCTGATCATCCAAATACATGGATTTAATGTAATTGTTTTGTTGGACATTATGTCTGCTTCAAGCGGACTTTATGTCCTTTTAAAAATAAAATCATGGACCCTATGTCTGTTTTTAAAAGGACATATTTTAAAGTGACAAAAAAAAACAATCTAAAACCGACATGTCCAAATGGATAATGTCCATTTGAAACAGACAGAATGTCTATTTGATACAGACATAATTCCCAATTGTCCATTTGGACATTATATCGGTTTTATGTAGACATAATGTACATTTGCTGAACAGACGTTACGTCCATGGACACTATGCCAGTTTGAAATTGACATAACGTCAATGGAATTTATATCATTGGAAAATATATAACCTCACCGATGAATATCTGCATGATTACAGCATAATTTAATGCTGATATTGCTCGGAAAGAATAGCATATAAAAATGCCACTGTTTATTAGGAGCATTTGGTCGATGCTGCTATAAGACAGCAGTTTTAGAAGCATTTATGACCATTTTTCAATGCTTTCTGCTTAGCCGCAGTTTTAAATTAGCATTTATGGATGCTGGCGAAGAACTGCAGTTTTTTGGAACATATAAGTATACAAGCATTTTTTTAATGCTACAGCTTAGAGTAATTTTTAAATGCTGCAAAATAGCTGCTGTTTTAAAGAACTAAAGTTTGTAATAGTATTTATAAGCTTTTTAACGCTGCAGCTAACATAACAAAATAGCTGTAATTTGAATGCATTTTTAAAGGTGTTGTTGGATTCATGAACATTTTCTCTAATGCTGGATCTTATTATTAGGTCCATTTAGGCAATGCTGTTAAATATCTGCAGTTTGAAAGGAGCATTTGATCGGTGATTCGGACATTATGTTGGCTTTATGTGGACATAAACGGACATTACCATGTCCATGGACACTATGCCCTTTTGAAACTAACATAATGTCAGGGACCTTATATCCGTGGTCATTATGTCACCTCACCAATGAATAACTGATAACAAAAAATAGCATTTAAAAATGCCACTGTTTAATAGGAGTATTTGGCCGATGCTGCTATAAGATACAATACATATAAGACAGCAGTTTTAGGAGCATTAAAGAACATTTTATAATGATGGAGCTTTTTACGCGCATTTAGTCAGTTTTCTGAATAGCTGCAGTTTTGAAGGAGCATTTGTCGATGCTGGCGAAGAACTGCCGTTTTTTAAGAGTATACATAAGCATTTTTAATGCTATAGCTTAGAGTATCATTTTTCGATGCTTCAAAATAGCTTTCGTTTTTATGCAGCATTCTAAATTATTATATGATTACAGCATAATTTATTGATGTTGCTCGGTAAAAGTTTCCGAACAGTATTTAAAAATGGCACTGTTTAATAGAAGCATTTAGTTGAAGCAATTTTAGGAGCATTTATGAGCATTTTTTAATGCTGCAGCTTATAACGAGTAATTTTTGGTGCATACATAAGCATTTTTTTATGCTATAGCTTAGAGTATAATTTTTCGATGCTGAAAAATAGCTGCCGTTTTTATGAAGCATTTGATTGAGCATTTGAATGAGCATTTGATTGAGCATTTCATTGAACATTTGATTGAGCATATAATAGAGCATTTTATTGAGCATTTGATTGAGCATTTGATTGAGAAATATCAGAAAATACAGATCAACCTCGGATGTGCGGATGTGCACCCAAACGTGGGCCAGTTCAGCCTTGACTGCCGGTGGGCACGGTGAAGACCTACAAGTTGGTTACTCTCTATGTGTCGCCAGTGGCCATACTGGTAGCAGGGAGAGCCCTTGTGCTACTACTGACATCAAGAAGATAAACGACGGCACCAAATCGCTTGCAGATTCGAACCGTAAACGACCATATAAAGAAAGCCGTAGATCCCTTGCTAAATACAAGGCAACTCATCTGTCTCACTCAACCCACAAGAGACAAAGGATCTGGAGGGGGCAAGTAAGATCATCATAATAAACTGAGCCACGTTGTAGAGGAAAGAATGGCTCAAGAGCGTAAACACCGCTTTTTTCTACACCATCGAGAAGCGGCAAAGCTCATATGAAGAGCAAAACTTCGGCGTCAATCGACGGAAGTACCAAGGCAACGTAGGCAGCTCCAGAAACAACCCAAAACCTGGCCCCTCAAACTTTGTAGAAAAGGGGAAGACCATGAAAGACGCGCTGGTTAAAAACGCGCTGCTGGTTGCCCTCGTCGACGTCAAATGACCATACGTCAAATTATCATAGGCGAAATGGGAGCTTGTGAAGGTGAAGCCATAGTGAAAGCCAGTTTAAAAGAGCTAATGCTTTTAGGACCATTTGTGAGCAATTTTGAATAATATGTATCAATTTAAAAATATTTTTTAAAAAAAGGTTTTTTTTCGACAAAATATTATTTGAGCAAATATTATTTGACCAAATATTTTTCGAACAAATATTTTTCGACCAAATATTTTTTGACCAAATATTTTTCGACCAAATATTTTTCGACCAAAAATTTTTCGACGATTTTTTTTTACATTCAGTGGTTATCATGAAACATCATAAAATACGAAACCTTCAAATCAATAGTTCAGATACTTGCTATCTGTTCTATAGAATGCCAGTGGCTTGTTGGCGAGATACCATCAATACATAATTTTAGCATTTGCTGATAGTAGATTATATACTAGTGAATGGGGTCAATTTATTTACAGAATTTATTTTTATTAATTTAAAAATCGATTAGCAGGTATCACCAGCACAGCGTGCGGTACGTGGTTCGATCTTGATAATCGAAACATCCACCTATTGTCGTCAGCGGGATCGTTGCAAGGTCATGTTTACGCTGGGATTGAGATAAAATAACGCTATGGACAGAATTCGAACCTGTGCGGGTAGAACCGAATGGATTTCAAGTTCATCGCTTTGTGATATTATACATTGTAATGGAGTTCTTGCAAATCATTAACGATCCAATGGTCGTTCGACCAAACATTAGAAAAGACAAAAAAGAAATCATAAAATGGGGAGGTATTGAACAATGAATATGATTCAATAATTAGGAACTATATATGGATCCTGGTCAATCTATCAGATGATACAAAACTCATTTATTTTCAATTGATTTTAAAGATAAAGCGGCATCCAATCCAAGGTACGGAATTTGGCATTGAATTCAAGGAGCAGTTTAGTACAGTAGTCAGAATTACATCCACCAATCCAAATCCTTTATGACGTGTGATGATGGATGGATGGATGACGGATTATCTACATCCATCCATCATGACACGTCATAAAGGATTTGTATTGATTGAGGTTAATACACCGCGATTGTCTACATGGATGATAATCTTTGTTGTGCTAATTACCATCCGCGGCTTGTCTGCATCAATTTGGCAAGGTCCTTCATTATTGCTGTAGGTTTTTGTTAATTAAATTATTCTTTCAACCTAAAATGGAGAGAACTGATGTAATGCCCCATATGACTTCTTTACACGTGCTAAACCGCAAAAAAATTTACAGATATGACAATTCCACAAATATATGAAGAAAAAAACGCCAGTCACTCGTTTATTTTTATGTAGTTTTTATTGTGCGTAAGCGTCTGTAAGTACCGTATCTCTCAAGTATGATTGTGTAAATAAAAAGTTGTTCACTGGTATAGTTTATCTTCTTATCAATATCATTTCATTTAGATTAGAGACATCGTTTTGGGAGTATATATCAGCCAGACACGCATTTTATATTTCAAATAATTTGTCAGTGCTGTAATAGATCCGACTACATTGACTGTAATAGTATAACTGTGAAATTGTGTGCTTGTTAAATCAAATCTTTAAGACGTAACCGATTACGAAAAAAAGATTTAATTTTGGTTCATTTTTAGTGTTAGTTTATTGAAATTTGCTTGGAAAGATGACACAAACCGAATTCGTCGAAGAGAATAAAACTGAGGTGGAGGAAACTGAGATGAACCTACCGGTTTGGATTACCGACGAGTACATTAGGGATATCCTGAAGCGAGATGGCAAATTCGAGTGGAACCTGATGAGCTGGACAATGAAGATGGCGTTGTCGAAGGGCGAGAACTACTCTTCGATCATGTATCGAGTGACGGTAACTGCAGCAGCAGAAGGTCAGTGTTTTAGAAGTAAATTTTTGATGGTTACCGTCATTGTGAAAACAAAGATAGCAAATGGTGAAAGTTATTGAAATAGATTAGAAAGTGAAACAATAATTCTCCATTTACTCACTTGAAAATATAAATTTGATGTTAAATCATCTTCATCATCTTTTAGCATAGTTTTGGTTAGGATCATACAACTAATAAAAATTGAGAAAACCTCTTGTTTAATATTTGCGTAGACGGAACCGTTGACACATTTCCATACATTCTGAAGGTTGGACCAGAACCCAACGAGTTGCATGAATCCATGAATATATTCGAGAAAGAGATTGAAATGTACAGCAACGTTGTGCCAACGTTGGAGCAATTCCTCAACGAAGCCGGTCAACCCACAAAGTTCTCGCCAAAGTAATCTATTAGTGATAATACTACTATTCATACTTTGTTATTAAACCTTCTTTTAACAATAACTTTTGATCTCAAACAGATGTTTCAAGAGCTCCACTGAATCGGTCGAGCAAATGTGGCTGGAAGATCTCAGCAAGCAGGGTTACAAGATGGCGAATCGTTTTGTCGGCTTAGACATGGAGCACACCAAAATGGTGCTGGCCAAATTGGCCTTGTTTCACGCCACATCAGCATGTGTTGACGAAAAGGTTTGTCCAAAACTAAATTCTAACCTTTAAACATTGAATTTAATGGTCTTTGTCATTTACGCAGAACGGACCATTCAAACCATTACTGATGGAGAGCGTGTTCAACGATTCGTTTGAAAAGGTTTTTCCGATTTTGTTTGATTCATGTTTTAAATATTTGTGCACGACAATAAAATCAGAATGGTCATTTGGAGCTCAATTTGCCGATAAATTGGTACCCTTTTTAAATTCATTTATTCAGACAATGTTTCGAATGTTTTTTTTTTATCTTTAGCTCGCTTACAAGGACGAGTTCTTTCCAACTTGCAAAAGACTTATGACCGCCACAAAAGATGGCTTTAATGTGCTGAACCATGGTGATTTGTGGACCAACAACCTAATGTTCAGGTATGACGATGACAGTAAAGAGCCCACAGACATGTTATTCGTAAGTTTCTATCAATTTTTGAACATCTTCGAAATGATTCGATTAGTTCGACAACATCTTTCATTCAGATCGACCTGCAAATGTCCGTTTGGGCATCACCAGCTGTGGACCTTTGCTATTTAATCATCTCGTCAGTCGAACAAGATTTGAAGTTGACTGAATTCGATACGGTCCTACAGTTCTATCACTCGAAGTTGGCCGAATCATTGGCTGCGCTGGGCTACAAGAAGCGTATTCCTACACTGCTCGACCTTCAGGTGGACCTGCTGCAGCACGGCTTTTTGCTTGTGTATGCCTCCATCGGAGTGCTTTCAATTGCGAAGATCGAGAATTGCCAGAACGCAGATATGGCGAACTTATTGCAATCCGACGAGAAGGCGAACGATTTCAAGCGGCAGTTGTACATGAACCCAAAGTACATCAAAGCCATGGAATTACTGATACCGTACTTTGAGAAGAAGGGTCTATTGGATCTACAGTAGTCTGAAGCGAGTTGATTCGAAATGAATAATTTAAATACTATAATATTGATCTGTAAGGAAAAATCAAGGGTTCAAAAAAAAAATGTTTTGGTTATAAAATATATCATTGCAATAACATGATCTTATCTGGTCTACCCAAAAAATTGGAAGGGGTTGTCAATCACGAGTGTTTTTTTATATTTTAGTAGAATATTGTTTCCTGAAGGAATTCTTCAATAAGGAAATTATGGAGGTCCCGGAACGGAGAACGAGCCAGGAGCAATCGGATTGATAAGCAGTTTCTTTATTTTAGATTTCGGGGAGTTGTCCTTAGGCCCCTTGATAGAATGAGTAAAACAACTCTACTCTCAGGCCACTGTCAACAAATTAAAAACCTGATTCCAAACGAAATGTCATAAAAATTCCGTTGGATTATTTAAATTACGTTGGACATACAAATTACGTTGGTAATGGTCATAAAAACAACGATAGGACATCGAGGTTACGTTTGACATAAAAAATAAGGATGCGACATTAAAATTATGTTGCGTTATAAAAATTACGTTGAGATATAAAAATTAAGTAGATAAGAAAAAAAATACGTTGGAACATAGACTTTTATTAATTATTTAACAAAAAATATAGACATTTAAACAAAAAGCTTTTATCAACTCTAGATGGTTGTCCCATGGACCCCCAAACGGGGGTAGATAGAACAAGGAAAGAATCTCGAGGGACTTAATCCCACGGCGATTGTGCATTATCGTCACCGTGTATTTTGTTGTTGTTTTTTTTGTTTTTTTCAATAATGAGACCTAACGTCAGGAAATTAAGACTTATTGTCACGAAAAATATTGAGAATATTGCATAGTCATGTCGTTTAGTCTAAAATTACAGTTTTGAATAGGTAGATAATCTCAAAAGTTGTTTCAAATATTCACTCCTCTTCACATCTCTTTTTTCAATGTTTTTTTTACAGCGGTCATTCCGTTTTGCACATTTCCCGCACTCGGCTTAAAATATATAGCAAACGGAGCAGAAAAACCTGTATGTGCCATTGACTGCACCCGCGAAATAAATTAGTGAGTGTATTTCATATGCCTTTCATCCTATGCGCGCAAAACTTGCCAATGACCATGTTTGTTTATATCGAGACAACGGCGCGGCGGCGCGGTGCGGCGGTGGCTCAATGCGTATGCGCGCGCTTTTACATTTAAACCTAGATGACTACATAATAAATGTATTTACTCAAATATACGTATATATTTATAATTATGCCTCTATCTATCTATCTCTATGTATAAATACAAATATATTTCAATATTCAATATATTTATATCTGGTCAGTCGCGAGCGCTTTGTTCACACACCTGTATTCTGTATGCAGCGGCTGCGGCTATGGCTGCGGCGGCGGCGCCGAATGCAAGAGCTTTATTGCTTTTCGAAACCTGATATCTTTGAGTGTTATTAGGCGCAAGTACACAGACACACAGTTGAGACGCGAGTGAGCTGTCGTGTTAGGCCTGCGTCAGAGATAGGCGCACTTAAACTAACCTAGCTCCAGCACAACTTATTAGGCACACACACAAACACACACATGCACACACTTAATATGTTTAATGTTTTTTTAGTGTGTGCTAGGCGTGAGAACTAAAACTAGTCGCGGCGAGCTTGCGTTGCGTGCAAATACACGTTTGTATATAATAGTATATATTATAATATGAATATACTCAACTTGAACATATGGGTGTGCGCACACTTATACGCTCATGGCGAAATTTACATCCTCTGATTCATAATATAATATATACACATATATACAGTATAAACACAATACATTATTGTATACAAGAATATTTTTTTAAATATTTTAATATATTATAGTACAAGGCAAACGCAGAAATAGGTAATATGAATACTATAATTAATTGTGCTGTATAGAATGGGTGTGATAGCGTTTTAAGCTTATAAGATACAAGATATTTAATATATGGTCTCTCGAGCCGGATGAGACCACTGTGATGCTACAATTAATCCTTAATGCTTGATAGGACCGAGTACTCGAGTACTCTAAAGTCCTTCGAGCAGCAAATATAACTAACGAAAATATGTATGGTCTCTCGAGCCGGATGAGACCATGCTTGATAGGACCAACGCAAGTACTATTAATTGGTCCTTCAAGATACACATATAATTAAAAAAAAATATTTATGGTCTCTCGAACCGGATGAAGCCACTGTGATGCTACAATTGAACTTTTAAGCCACACATATAACTAGCAAGAAATATGTATGGTCTCTCGAGCCGGATAAGAGCAGTAATATGTTACAGTTGATCCTGCATGCTTAATTTGACCAACGCGAGTACTATAAATTGGTATTTCGTGCCGGATGAGACCACTGTGATGCTAAAAATGATCCTTCATGCTTGATATGACCAACGCGAGTAATATAAATTGGTCCAATTGGGATGAGACCACTGATAAACAATAATTGATCCTTCATGCTTAATATGACCGACGCTAGTACTATAAATTGGTCCTTCTCGCCGTACATAAAAATAACAAAAAGTATATATGGTCTTCCGAGACGGATTAGACCATGCTTTATATGACCAACGCGTGTACTATAAATTGGTCCTTTGAGCCGCACATATAATTAAAAAAATGTATGGTCTCTAGAGCCGGATGAGACCACTAAGACGCTACAATTGATCCTTCATACTTGATAGGACCAAGTCGAGAACAATAAATTGGTCCTTCGAGCCGGAAATATAACTAACATTTATATGTATGCTCTCTCGAGCCGGATGAGACCACTAAAATGCTCCAATTGATCCTTCATGCTTGACATGACCAACGTACAAAATGGCGAACTTTTATAGCTTGGTTTTTCCTGCAAGCGGTCTTTTCATAGATTAGTTATGGACTTTTAACTAATCTATGAAAAAATCGCTTACAGGCAAAAACAAGCTATAAAAAAAGCTTGTAAAATATGAAATTATACAAAATATTTTTTTTTTGTTATTACCCACGGAAACTACATGTTTGGTTTAATATATTGTTTATGTAAATTCCTATATAATTTGTATCGGCTGAAATAGGCTGATTTTGGGTTAAATTATAATTTGCACCAACCAATCGCCAAACCAATTAAGGGCCATACAAACAGTGTTTGTAAAAACTTTAGAAAGACGACTGCAGCCGCTTAGCCGCCAGCCACCGGTTATAAAGTCCCAGCTAGCCGACGCTGAGAAAATATTTTCGGCTCCTAACTCTGCTATATAATTACTGATTTTAATGTGTAAGCGTACTAATGCTACGATTAAACGGACTGATACTTTCGACAGTTGATCTTTCGGTCTAATTGGCGTTGGACAACTCCGAATTCACATTATGGTTGTTGTTTTCGGAAAGTCTTCGGAGTAAGTTTACCATGTTGAACTTTTAGGACAATACAAAAAAAAATAAGAAAAACAGTTCAGACTGGGCCTGAGAACTCGATTTTTCAGAATTTTGTGGATTCGGAGCTGTCCAACGCCAATATGACCGAAGGGTCCGTTGACAACTGTCGCTGCCATCGACTGTTGGTAACAGCTTGTGTAATCATGTAAATTTGGCAGCCAGTCAATCACTTTACTTGTACTTTCTTTGTGAAAACTCAGTGTCCGTGAAATATAAGCCATCACTTTCCTGTAGTTCGTAACTTATAGTCATAGAACCAATTCAGCAGAATCGTCCGTTGGGACCAAAAACGATTTAGTGTAGTCAGTGTTGGCTAAAAGACAAGTGCTGATTCTTAAATAATAAAATAGGAAATTCAGAAATAAGTCTCTAGATTAGCTGTAAAGTTCTTTAATCGAAATCGTTACTGTAAAAGTAAGTATGTCAGACCCGCCTTATCTCTGTTTTATTGAATTCTTAATACTGAAACCACTGCTACAATGGAATCCACCATATGGTTCCTGCACAAGCTTGAAACCAGTTCAATGGAGGCCATTGTAAGTATATACTATCTTTTTGTTATTAAAGTCTTTTGGAAAGTCTTTTAAATTTATATTCAAGCCTCAATAAAAAGGAATGGGTCAAAAGAGTTGGATTTTTATAGACCATTTCACCTTGCGGACTTTTTTCTTTCCTTTGGAAGCTCACTGAACCTATTTCCTGGCAGTTTTCAATACACGTGCTGACTACATCCAAAAAAGTTCGGGTAGGCATTTCTAATTATTTATTTATTAGCTAGTTAGCTTTCCTAATCCATATGAGGATAGCTGTGTAGAGCATTTGCCAAAAACGAAAACGCTAAACTGTTAACTATGACTTTAGCAATAGCAGTTGCCAAAGTCTCAGTTGACAAATGTGAAAATTCAACAAAAACGACAGTAATGTATGGTCCATAAAAACTTGATTAAAGCTATTCAGTTTATTTTTGCAATCAATAGTAATGACAGGAATATTATAGCTCCATTATTGCTGAAAATTGGTCGACAAGCTGTAAAAAACAAAGTCAAGCTTTACTTGGTTACTTGGGTGTGGGTTGATGATAATTTAAGGGACAGATTCGGGACAGTAAAATTTACCATTTTTGGTCATTCTGTTATCGTAATTTTTGCTTGGGATCTCAGAATGGCCTAATACCCAAAGAAGCTCACGCCTTTTTCTGAACAAATTGGCAAGGACATTCGTTTTTGTTTTTGTTTTTTTGATAATTAAATTATTCGTTCAACCTAAAATGGACAGAACTGATGTAATGCCCCATTTGACTTCTTTACACCAGCTAAACCGTAAAAAAATCATACATAAGCAATTCCACATATATATAAAGAAAAAACGCAAGTCACTCGTTTATCTTTATGTAGTTATCATTGTGTGTATGTGATTTTGAGTGCCATATCTCTCAAGAATGATTGTGTAAATTAAAAGTTGTTTATGGGTTTAGTTTATCTTCTGGTGAATATCATTTCAATTGGATTAGAGGCATCGTTTGGGCAAGACCGGCAGGCACTTTATATCTCAAAAATTTTGTGAGTGCTGCAATAGATCTGACATTGACTGTGATAATATAATTTTATATGTGTGTTTTTAAATCAAATATTTAAGTCATTACGTAAAAAAAAGTTTGAGTTTTGGTTTATTTTTGTGTTGTTCTATTGAATTTGCTTGAAAAGATGACACAAACCGAATTCGTCGAAGAGAAGAAAACGGAGGTGGAGGAAGCGGAGCAATGCCTGCCGGATTGGATTACCGACGAGTACATTACGGATATCCTGAAACGAGATGGCAAATTTGAGTGGAGCCTAAAGAGCTGGACAATGAAAATGGCATTGTCGAAGGGCGACAACTACTCTTCGATCATGTATCGAGCGATGGTGACTGCAGAAGCAGAAGGTCAGTTTTTGAGAAGTGGATTTTTGATGGCTACCATCATTGAGAAAACAAAGATAGCAAATGGTGAAAGTAATTGATTTAGCTTATAATGTGTAACCATTATTCTTCATTTACTATTACATAATCTACATACTTTTTAGCATTGTTTTGGTTAGGACCATACTACTAAATTAATTTAAAACCTTTTGTTTAATATTTCCGTAGACGGAAACGTTGACACATTTCCATACATCCTAAAGGTTGGACCAGAACCCAACGAGTTGCATGAATCCGTAAATACATTCGAGAAAGAGATTGAAATGTACAGCAACGTTGTGCCATCGTTGGAGCAATACCTTAACGAAGCCGGGCAACCCACAAAGTTCTCGCCAAAGTAATCTATGAATCATAGTGATAATGCTACTATTATACTTTGTTATAAAACCTTCTTTTAACAATATCTTCCGATCCTAATCAGATGTTTCAAGAGCTCCACTGAACCGGTCGAGCAAATGTGTCTGGAAGATCTCAGCAAGCTGGGTTACAAGATGGCGAATCGTTTGGTCGGCTTAGATATGGAGCATACCAAAATGGTGCTGGCCAAGTTGGCTCTGTTTCACGCCACATCAGCATGTGTAGACGAAAAGGTTTGACCAAGACTAAATTGTACCAAATAAAAATTCATTGAATTTAATACCTTGGTCATTTATGCAGAACGGACCATTCAAACCATTCCTGATGAAAAGCATGTTCAACGATTCGTTTGAGAAAATTTGTCCTGTTTTCTTCGATTCTTGTTTTAAATGTTTGTGCGGGTTGATAAAATCGGATTGGTCATTTGGAGCTCAATTTGCAGATAAATTGGTACACTTTTTAAATATATTTTTTCCGGCAATGTTTCGAATGCATGTAATTTTGATATTTAGCTCGCTTATAAGGACGATTTCTTTCCAACTTGCAAAAGACTGATGGCTGCCACAAAAGATGGCTTCAATGTGCTGAACCACGGTGACTTGTGGACCAACAACATAATGTTCAAGTATGACGATGACAGTAATGAGCCCAGTGACATGTTATTCGTAAGTTTCGTCAATGTTTGATAATTTTAGAAACTATTCAATAAATCCCAAAACATTTTTCATTCAGATCGACCTACAATTGTCCGTTTGGGCATCACCGGTTGTGGACCTTTGCTATTTTATCATCTCGTCGGCCGAGCAAGATTTGAAGCTGGCTGAATTCGATACGTTCATACAGTATTATCACTCGAAGTTGTCCGAATCCTTGGCTGCGCTGGGTTACAAGAAGCGTATTCCTACACTGCTCGACCTTCAGGTGGACCTGCTACAGCACGGCTTTTTGCTTGTGTTTGCTGCCGTCGGGGTGCTTCCGGTTGTGATGATCGAGAATTGCCAGAACGCAGATGCGGCGAACTTTTTGAAAACCGACGAGAAGGCGAACGATTTCAAGCGGCAGTTGTACATGAACCCAAAGTACATCAAAGCTATGGAATTACTGATACCGTACCTTGAGAAGAAGGGTCTATTGGATCTACAGTAGTCTGAAGCGATTTGATTAGAAATGTACAATGTAAATATAGTATTTAGCAGTACTTTAATCTTTGTTTTCGTCTTGGTTTTGTTTAAAAGAGAAATTTATTTTAACGGTTAAAATCTGGGATACAAAAAAATATCGAAAAAATATAACTAACGAAAGATATGTATGGTCCCTCGAGCCGGATGATACCACTGTGGTGATACAATTGATCCTTTAAAAAAAATTGGTCCTTCGAGCCGCACATATAACTATACCGCGCGATACATTTTTTTTCAGGCCAATAATGACCAGCAAACACTATACAATTAGTCCTTAGAATTTGAAATGACCAACGAACCACTACAAATGGTCATTCGAACTACAAATGGTCAATTCAGCACTAGATAAAATTTACCAACAAAAACCTTTGAGCTATGATGAACGAACGCATAATTGCTTTTCTGCGACTGCATATGACTGAAATTGGTCCATTGAGCGGGATATGAGATATAATTGGTCATCTGACCCAAAATAAACAGCAAACACTGCACTACGTTTAAAATGTCCCGGCTAACATTTTTAGTCTTTAGTACTACATGTATTAATTGGGAATATAATTGTCAATTATGGTCATTGATATGACCATAAGTCGTGTAGGGGCTGTTTAAATATTCGTAGTTATGACTATGCTAATTTCGAGTTATAGAAAGGGTTTTCTTACAATTAAATTGAGTTAGTCGTAATAAATGTTATAAACAAATTCAATACGACTCCAAAATGATTAAGAGACAAGATGGAGTCCAATAAATTGACACGAGTCGTAATATACATTATAATCAAATTCAATACGACTTCAAAATTACTAAGATTTCAGAAAAAGAAAAATTGTTGATAATATGCCTAGGAAATATTTCAAAAGGAAATATTTCAAAAAAGGCACGAAAAGTTTCCTGACGATAATAGCCCGTGAAAATTCATTTCACGAAATTCTGACGATAATTCTCATGAGATTAATGCGCAGACACTATAGTGAATTAACGTCACCATAAAATCATGACGATAATGTACAGGCGGCTGTGAATTATTCAAACCACTGAATCCAGGCATTAAGAAAATGGCGACGCATGAATTATTATCAAGAGAAATAATGTCAGGAAAATTTCGTGACAGTAATTAACTACTGTCTGTGCATTAATATCAAGAGTATTGACATCATGTTTTCGTGAGAATTATTCACACAGGTTTTTGCAAAATCGTCAGAATTTTGTTGTAAGATTAATTCACAAGCTCGTATGAGTTATCTTACGACTTTGTTATGACCTTAATTCACTCCTTGATGTTTATTTATATCAAGAGAATTACCGTTATGATTTCGTGGGATTAATTCACATAGACATGTGCATTTTTGTCAGGATTTTGTTATGAGATTAATTCACAAACTCATGTGCATTATTGTCAGGACATTTTCGTAACGTTAATGGACAATTTTCGTAAGGATAATTCACATATTTTGCCCTGACGAAAAATACACTGTGATGATAATTCTCAGTGCTCTGTGAGATTAATTCTAACAAACGTAATTTCCATTTTTTTCTTTAATTATCATAAATGTGAAATATTTTTCGATTGTAATAAACATGTAGAATTGATTATTATAATTGGTTAATGGATTTAAAATCCGGCACCAGTGTAATATTGCCTTACTGTATCGTGTATTATTTGCTATTAATTCAAATGTCAAAATCATAATCAACAAAAAGCCTGCGTACATAATTCACAGTACAATCCGTATTTTGATTTATGATACCATCGAAAATCGTCTGGCGTTCAAATGGTGGGGGAGTGCGCCTGACATTTGTGAGAGTCTATATCTATAATGTTTTCGATGGTACGTTAAATGCTAATTTCGAGCAAGAGTTGCCAATTTTTTTGTTTGCTCGTGCCTCAAATTGGTGTACAGACAGCGCCCCCCCCCCATTCATCGTGACTTTATTTTGTAATATATAATTATTAAAATGCGATATGTATTAGATTACTCGGTCGCAATTGCATAATGGCGCCTGGCAAAAGGTGAGCACACACCAGGTAATGAACAACAACAACAAAAAAACGATTGTTTAATCTTGACAACAATAATAAAAAGTGTGTGTGTACGACTCGAAAAGTGCTCGCCGGAATAATTAAACTGGTTTCTTACCACAGCAGCAGCAGCAGCAACAGCTGCACCTACCAACGGCGATGTTCAATTCTAGCACATACGAGGAGACCTTACAAGTTGACTGGTGCGATAATTCATCAGTAGTCGCTTGGACTTTGGACAATGGACATTGGCAGTGGTTTATATTTAATATATAATTCCTAAGGTACGATTACAACAAAAAAACGTATTGTAAATAGAACGGCGCAACGTTGTGCGGTCTTGTCAAAGAAAAACGCACACAAACACAAGCGCAACTGCATCTTTCAAGGTTACGCAGCTCGCGTTTTATATGTTTCTTATAGGTTTTATAATATAGAAACGAAATAAAAAATACAATTGTCTGATCGCAATTGAATGTGCACATTGGTATAATATATAATACGATTTTTATGTAGATTGTGTATTATGCACAGACACATATAAAGAATAGATGTACAAATATACATTTTACATTTATGTAAACTCGTGCAGTAGGCAGGTTAGACGGACACGCATGCTCAAGCTCGGTAATGCATTTTTATGTTTTTCTTGTTATTTAGAGGCATATAGTCATAAAGTGCAGCGTGTGCACTGCATTTAGCAACAAAGGATTGCGACATGAATATATACGAACAATATCAATGGAAATGCGCCGCGCGCGGTTCCTTGTATGGAAAACAAATACGGAGAATATCGAATGCGAGTGCGCCAGCCGCTCACCATCATACACACACACACACACACACACTCACACACACAAATACAGAATGCATAAATGACTGCCGATTGTTGATGATATTATGTGCATTTGAATAATGATATTGTGAAAATGTTCAGTGAGAGGGGGCAGCATTTACACAGAAGACAGCCTCACACATCACAGAACGTCTTTGTTAGTTGGTAAATACATTGTAGCGAAGCCTACTATGCCTACTAAGCTTATCCAAAATACAAAATACGCTTTAAATCTTTGTTTTGCTAGGTTCAAATATTATCAAATATCGTCAAATATTATAAAAAATCAAATATCTATAATATCAACTATCAAATCTGAAAAAATTAAAATGTAATCTAAAATATCAAATAAAAGATTATCCAGTAAAAATATAAATTATTACAATTATATAAACTATCTAGTCTGAAAAATCAAATATCAAATATCAAATATCAAATATCAAATATCAAATATCAAATATCAAATATCAAATATCAAATATCAAAT
>JAAAKO020087040.1:0-22513 GCA_010015015.2 Bolitophila cinerea
AAGTCGGTATTGATTAAATAATCCTTTTTTTGTTGGTTAGTATTTGCTTTTACGAATATATGATGGACTCTGAATTTGGTTTTTGTGACAGGAATTACCGTCTGACGAAAGAACGAATTAGTACATTAGCACATGAGTCTATTGACTTTTTATAATTTCAAATATAATTTAAATATAAGTTATATATAATTTAATTATAATTTAAATATAATTTAAATTTATCTATTGCTTTTGGAAAATCGGTGTACTTTTCAAAATTGGATTAGCTATAGATCAATAAAAAAAATCTGCACGAGAAACCCTATACAAGGGTACTTATAAGGGTGTACACTTCGTATTTGCACCTTATGGGTCCGGTCAGACAATTTCCAATTTTAATTTTAATTTAAATATATTAATAATTGATCTAGCTTTATATTTTAATTTATAGTATTTTTAAATTGACTTTCCATGGACCCATACCCAATGCTCAATGCGGCGATGAGGCGTCTGCAAAGGGAGAGTACACGGATTGACACTTTTTTTAACTGTCTTCCAACTGATTTTTGACGTCCGATTGTTTTGTCAACCCGTGTACTCCTTGCTTAACAAACATGAGTGGAAAATCCGTGATTGCTAGGATTTTAATATAAAATATGCAATAATTTTGTTATCTAAAAAAACTAAAAATCTAAAAAATTGTTGCTGCTTCAATTTAGCATGAGTACAATTTAGCGAAATTACAATTTGGCGCGACTATAGTCGAGTCAATTAACTAATCTCTATCGTATTGGCTCCTGATGAAAAAAAATGCTTGATTTACACAAATGCATCTTAAATTTAGTAACAAGATTATTGGTCCAAAGTCAAGCTGTTACTAGTTTTTAATAACAGGCTTCTTGTTTTAAGTAAAAATTTGCTTGAATCAAGAAACTTGTTACTGATATTTAGTAACATGTTTCTTGATTAAAGACACAGTTTGCTTGAATCAAGAAACCTTATGCTGTTATTAAGGAACACGTTACTGAATGCCAGTAACATTTTGCTTGAATCAAGAAACGTGTTACTGATAGAAGGACACATATTATTAGTTTTTAATAACAGCCTTCTTGTTTTAAGTAAAAAATTGCTTGAATTTAGAAACGTGTTACTGATATTCAGTAACATCTTTCTTGATTCAAGCAAGTTGTTACTGATATTCAGTAACGTGTTTCTTAATAACAGTAAAAGGTTACTGGATTTAAGCGAATTGTGTATTGAATCAAGAAACATGTTACTGAATATCAGTAAAAGGTTTTTTAAATTCTAGCAAATTGTGACTTAACACAAGAAAGGTGTTACTAAAAATTAGTAACTTCTTGATTTCGAATCAATAATCTTGTTACTTATTTCAAGGAACATTTGTGTAAAGCAAACAAATTTGCTACAGGCGCCAAAACGATAGACTATTTGTTGATTTCAGTAACATTTACTTGTTTTTTTCGTTCCGTGTACAATTTGGCGCAAGTAAAATTTGGCGCAAGTACAATTTGGCACGATTACAATTTGGCGCGGGTACAATTTGGCGCGAGTACAATTTGGTAGTTTGGCAAGAGTACAATTTGGCGCGACTACAATTTCAGAGTCACTCGATTGGCCGAATTTCGATTGGCCAAATGATGCGATTGGCCGAATCACAATTGGCTGAATGATACGATTGTCCGAATCACGTTTGGCCGAATGATACGATTGGCAAAATGCTAGTTTTACTATTATATTTATAATAAAATTATGTTTATTTTGGGTAAATAAATTGATTTATTGATTATTGATTTATAATTACCAGAAAAAAAAAATGTGCCACCTAATGTGCAAAATATGCTATTAAATGCAAAATATTCATAGTCCAGCTTATCTCAAAACACATTTATAGTAATTATTTTTTATTCTAATATGTTTTCTGAGAGAAAAAAACGTCATTTTCTAAAGATTTTAAATTTATAATACGGTATAAAGTATCGATAAAACATAATATACTCTACTTGAACTTCCCGCGCTGGTAAAGGTTAGTTTTGATTGTGATCGTTTGCGGTCGACATTACTGCGCGAATGCCTATAATACGTACTATAATTTTATAAAATCAATGGCTGCAACAGGTTTGTTTACGGTAAGATACGTGACCGCAATATCGATGATTATACTATGTCTATACAGTGGTGCTTTGCAATAATAGCGGTCGTGTATATTATGTACAAAAATGAAAATATAATGATTTTCCATTTGTTGTATCGGCCACTTACGATCAAACCACATCTGATCATTGAATGAATCACACTGAATGAATCGTGTGCGATGAATACATAATAATATGTAAATAATAATAATGAAAATAAAAAAAATAAAAATATGTGAAAAACATGCCAAGTCTAGCAAAAAATGTTCTACCCCCACCGGAAGACGTTAGGAAGCAGGTGTAGTGGTCAAACAAAACAAAAACCATTCGAACAATATAGGTTAAAATGTGTTTGCAGAAAGACGTTTTAATTCAATTTATTTAATTTGTTTGGAATTGTTAAGTTAAAGTTAAGTTAAGAGTTGAAAATCGACCAAATTCATTGGCAATAGTCATTGCATCACACAAAATAGCTTTCTAGTTTATTTCCATTAGTGACACAAGCCTCAATTCGATTGATCGAGTACAAAAAATCGATAAAAGATGGCGTATTCAGTCAATTCGTAGAAAACAATTTGTAGAAAACAATTCGGTGAAAACAAAATTAACAAAAACAATTCGTTGTAAAGAAGTTGAATAACAAATCGTCGAAAACAATTCATCTAATAATAATTCATTGAAAATCAAGTCATCAAATATTATTTCATCAAAAAAATAATACGTCAAAAAAACAATTTATTGAAAACCATTCATCGAATAACAATTCATCAAAAAAAAAATCGTCGAAAAACAATTCATCGTAAAACAATTTATCAAATAGAAATATATACCACATCCATTACTTCGCCATTTTCAAGGTTTGTTTTCTTGTTTTATTATATCAAAAGGTAATGGTTATAGAGTACAATTTCAGATTCCTCACTCCGCCATGTTTAAGGGTTGTTTTCTAAAAAAAAATCAAAAAAGTGTTGGTCATAGAGTATCAAAAAAATCAAAACGGGGTTGGTAAAGTACAGTCCTCAATCCGCAATTTTCAAGGATTGTTTTCCTAAAAAATATTCAAAAAGAGTTTTACCAAAGAGTAATATCTCACATCTCCTACTCAGTCTTTTTTAAGGTTTTTTTCATCAAAAAATATGAAAAAAGTGTTCGTCACAGAGTATCCCTCATTTATCCATTTTCTTTTCTTTGTTTTTTTTAAAAAAAAATCAAAATGGGGTTGGTTCCAAAATAAGAGTAAACTATTTCCCGAATTGTTTTTTTAATGAATTGTTATTCGACGAATTGTTTTTCGACAAAATGTTTTTCGATAAATTGTTTTTTGATGAATTGTTTTCGACTGTTTTACGACGAATTGTTTTTCGATGAATTAATTTCTATTAATTGTCTATAAATCAAAAGATGGCGGTTTCGACGTTTTTGAGTGCTTATGCAAAAAAAAAAATAGTTTAAGCCGGTAACTTTTTGATCGAGACGTCAATCGACAAGCGACCATTATCACTCTTTGCCTTGAGTTGTATTTAGCATCGAGACAGTATAGACATTTTTTAATGAATTTGTTAAATGATTGTGGGCATTACTAAAATGGTATTTGACCAAATGGTAAAAAAAAATAGCCAAAATGACTATTTGAAAATTAATCTTTTACAATTTTTTGTAAGATAATTGGCATTTTGGCCAAATAACTTACCAATACTTACAAAACATATTGTAACTTCTAAAGTCCCAGCTGCTTTTAATAGGAGAGATGGACTTTTCAGGTAAAGTCAAATTTGGCACTGTTATTTTGTCATATGTATATTTTTAGTTATACACCAGCAACCAAACGATCTGATTGCTGATTAATTTTGATTGATGGTGCTACTAAAAATCCCAAGAAATTTTCTCAATTATAAGAGATTGCATACAGCCATACTTCACACAAACCATACACTTCAACGTTTGTCCATCCAAAAAACAAGGTACTTCTCCGAAATCCAACCAAACATATTCATAATTCTGATCACTGACTAAACATAAACAAACGTGAGCCCATTAATGATTTGTGTATTTTATTCACACAATATTTATGCAATTCTTTTGGTTTTATGTGCAAACAAACTTAAATCCACAGACATACACACAAATACACAAATTGATTAAATATTTTGTAACACATACCGCACTAAATCTTGATAAAATGTCTGTGTGCCTCTATGCGCTCGCAGCAACGTAATACATAAATATTCATATAATTATGCTGCTTAAAATAATGCCTATAATTTGATTTACATAATCTGAAACGGAGCATGCGCATTAGGGTGGGTCGATCGAAATTGAGTTTGTATGGAAAAAAATAAAACTCATAAAAATGTTTACCCTTAGGGCACAAAAATTGTAAATTTAAAAATCTTTTTTTTTTACAATTAAAAACTTATTTTCTTATTTTATCGCATTGTATTCAAAATTACCTTAAAAAATAATTTAAACCGAAAAATCTGGAATGTTGTTTATTTAAAGATATATTATATTTTAGTAGGTTTTTTCAAATTATATAAATTTAAAAAAAATATATTTTTATTTTACACTGTTAAAAATAAAAATAAAAAAACATCAAAAATTTATATAATAATATTTTTTTATTTTTTTTTTTATTTTTTATTTTTCAATGTACTTTAGTTTAGTTGCATTTTTTTCGAACTTTAAAAAAATTCAAGTGCATTGCGCTGAACAGACATTATTATTTTAAAAAAATTTAAATACTACAAAAGATACATTTTACAATTTTTGTTTCCTGAGGGTGTCCCATTCCATTTTTTAAATCGACCCATCCTAGTGCGAATACCATACATAATTAAATCTTCTCTAGTGGAATCTTTGCGTGAATCTTCTATGCGCTTTCACACGCGTTAACATAATACGCGCGTATTTATAAGGTTATGTTATACGCTGCTTTTGGTCGTAATGTCTTTAAAAAAGAATTATGAGTTATGATGACTATTGCTTTTGCAGGTAATCAGTGCGTAATGTATACGCAAGCGGATTGCAATAGTCGATGTGTCAGTGAATGCGAGCGCGGGTGTTCTTTCAGTGTATACATGTGGCAACACTTAATCATTATGTTTGTGTTTAATTGAGTGAGCCGCCGCGCATAATTCAATTATGATAATCTTTATTTCATTTAAGTATACTTTCTTTTGAATTATTGCTAGATTCTGCTAGAAATCATATAATATGGATTTCTGAAACATACATACAATATATAGTATATATACAATACTTTTTTTATACATCATTTATTTAGTTTAAGTGACAATAACTTTTATGACAATAATTAAACATTACAAAACAGTTCTTTTGTAACAACATTTATTATTTATCGTGGCAATAATTTTTGCATATCCATATAAATGTTTTATTAATTTTGTTTAAAAGATCAATAATTACATCATTCGATTGGTTCAACCTTTTGTTCAGGTATTGCTATTGGAAGAAGACAGTAATATTTGCCTCCAACGTCTCTAATGTCGCTTGGTTGTTATGTGTACACTTCAAGTATATCCTCTAAGAAAAACATTAAAAAATAATCGAATTCACCGGAACAAACGTGAAATCAGCTGTTCACCAAAATGATCTCTCAATGTCATAGGCCTCAATTTCCTGTATTAAAAGTCCGTTATCATGGCGCCATAGAGGGTGCCTTTAACGGTTTGTGTCATCCTCATTTTGAAAGAAGTATGGGCGAATTATGCCACCTGACCATAAACAACACAAAAGATGTAATGGTATTTCTTGATTCTTGATTGGGCCTCATGACTAACAATGACATATTCACGCGATTCGCACGTTATTTGCCATAAAATCTCTATAGCATAAAATACCTTTCTAGAAGATGGAAATTGAGTAAGCAATCATGGGCCTACTGGATTACAGATTCAACAAAGAAATAATCAATCATTTGACCATTCGTTAGATAATCATCTGTGGACATATTTTTGGACAATATATGCAGATAAATATAATTTTAAAGGTTGATCCAATTAGGAGAAAAATGGAGAAGTAGATACGATAGATTATGATTGTGACCTCATAGCTTTTTTTAAGGTTTGAGGCATCATGAATAAACCATATACCAAAAAGGACTAAGTCAATTTTTTATTGTTTAATTTGTTAGACTAGCACATTGTTATTACACAGTTATCTGAATGTAAAACGGTACCAAAAAGTGACTTAGACCACTTTCAAAATTACCGGCACGTATACACTTAAAATCAACCCTCTGAAAATCTGTGGGATAGGGTCTTGGTGAATACTGATGAACTCTATTACACCTGCAGAAATGTTTTCCGAAATACTGTTAGCAAAACGGTGCTTAACGTCAAGGTTAATTTCTCATAAAATACTAGCAGAATTATTGGTGTACATCACCACCAACTACTTTATGTCACAATCGTTAAAGCCTATGTTACAACCGGCAGCAAACTATAAATTGTGGCGTAATGAACAGACACACGTCCCATTTCCTATAATCCTTGACATTTCAAACACTTCAAATTTTGTATATGATGAGAACCATTTAAATGAGATTTTAATTAAATAAATCTGCCTTTACGTTTAAAAAGTAATTGCTTTCGTAAACAAATGTGTAAAGAATGTTGATTGATAACAAAAACAACAACAACCCAAAAAAATGAAGGGTTCTACCTCTACCTTTGGCTTCATTCTTAAAGACCGGAAAAATAAACAATAACAAATTTCAAATAGTTACTCAAAAAGTTTTTTATTCGATAAAAAATAGATAGGATTGCCACCACTGAATTTTGACATTCTAGCAGTGTCATAACCTAAACTCCAACTGTCATCGACGTCAAAAGAGTAGATATCACTTTTATTATATTTCTGGATGCGGAAAGACGCAATAACAAAGTGTGAAAAATGATTTCTTGAAAATTGTTTTTTTTTGTTTCTGAATTCATGAAATGAAATTTTTTATCGACAATTTAAGTTGAATAGTTTTGCTGTGTTGTTTTTTCATAAAATTTGCCTAATTCTAAAATTATATTCAAAAAAATTAGTTTAAGAGATCACAAAGAGTCACTAAAATAAAAATTATATACAAATTATTAAAAATGTTTTTTTTAATTTCAAAAATACATACGCTCATAACTCTCAAACTGTGACGTGACAATAAATAAATTTATTATTTTATTACAAAGAGATGAAAACAAAATGAATAATAATAGCAGTTTTAAATGTCAATATAAATTTTAAAATTGTTTTGGAATTATTGATTTTGTTTAATTTGAGTTGGCAATTTCCACAAAATTAAATATAATGCTAAAATAGACACTAAAATAGTTATTTCTGTACTAAAATAAAAAAAACATGTTTTTAACTCATAATAGTTTTTTTTTTCAAAATTTGCATAAAATAGCCAGCATTAAAATAGGTATTTAATTTATCCGGTATCTAGTCATACTATTTAGGTTTAGGTTTTAACCTTTATGGTCAATCTGATGGTAACGCTTTGTTAACCAACGGACCAAATTTTAAATGTAATTCTCCAACGAGTTATACGCCCCTATCCCCATAGGGGATAAGTTGTCATTTTATTCAGTTCATAGGGGAGATAGGGGGTAGATGGGGCCGCTTTTAGGGGAGATGGTGAAATTATGAATAAATATGGTTGAAGTGGTATTAGAAAAGGTGTTGAGATTGTGGGTCGGTCCCCTGAGATGTTGTTTGCATAGGACATGTCGGTTTTATGTGGAAATAATGTCCAAATGGACAATTGGAAATTATGTCGGTTTTAATGTCCATAAGGTTCAAAGGGACAAGGTTTTCCAATTTGGTTTTTGCTTGTTTTTTGGTCACTTAAAATAATGTATTTTGTAAAACAGACATAGTTTCTATGGTTATTATGGTTGTTATTAAAAGGACAAAAAGTCCATGGACATTACGCCAGTTTGAAGCAGTTTGAAACTGCCATAACGTGGACATTATGTCAACTTACCGATGTATACATATAGGTAATAAGGGATAAGATAAGGGGTCTAGATCGGAGGCGTTACCGTCGGCGGGGGTTGGAGGCACACAACTGAGGTTAGGTAGGACAAAAAGAAGAAACACTTGTGTGAAATAATTCCCCAGTCTACCGTGGCATTTGTAACTGTAATAGTACACTAACACTACATATGGCTCAGTGTATTATGATCAAGTGAAATAACTTTAGCATGAATATATTATATATTATATTATACAGCACTTGATTTATATATTATTTCGGTTAAATTTCTTTCGGGCAATCCAATCCATCAAAAAAATATATATACATATATATAAATATTTAGCTATAGCTCTAAAATACACGATCAATCAATTCGCCGCACCACAGTTTTTTTCTATACACCTAAATTCCTAATGCGGCGTGGCGTTATAATATCGCCTAATCCGAATTAATATACCAAATACCAAAAATGATTCATCATCGCACATTTTTGAAATGCTTTTGTATATATATTTACCCAGAAGCAGTAAAGTCGAGCAAAGCCAATAAAATTAAATATGCCATTAGCAAGTGCTTCTCAAATTTAGAATGTTCGCAAAAATCACTCCGAAAAAGGGAAAGTTTAAATAATCAGCATACTCGTCACATATGGTAAAAATATTGCTGTATATATTATGTTTACTTTTGTGTGTGATGTGTGTGTGTGTCTGAGTATGAATGAATAAAAGCAAATAGCACACGACTCTCGCATAAATCGAACTATTTGTCATAACAAGAGCGGACTCGATTTTCGGTGGCCCGCGCTCTATTCAGGTGCTAAACAATACGGTGCTTTGTGCCGACACATAGGAAAATGTGCAGAAGCCGTCGGTTTTTATGGAGACCATATATATTTTTTACTATAATGGTTATTTCTTGAAAAATTGTTATGCTCAAAACAAATACATTTTTTTGTGCTATAGGTTATACAATAATAAAAAAACGGTGTAATTTCATGGTTTAAAGACCAAACACCAAATTTGCACAACAAAATTGATTGTGTTTTGAATTTTTTTAATGTGTGTTTTTTTTTTGTATATTTTTGTTTACATATTGAAATCTTATTTATTTGACATCGACATTAACTTTTTGGTATTTAAGTTCTCAAAAAATGAAATATTTAACGTTTTTATATTTTTTTGAGATTAGCTATTCTGACATTAATTTCCGGGGACTGCAAAGGCGGAATTAATTCACTGGACAACAACAATAGCAAGTTTTTACCAAAAAAATATATTTTAAGCCCTGTTAAAGTGGGTGGTGGAAAAGTTCTTTCGAATTAATATCTATTGTAGTTCCAGTTAGTTAATTCCGCCGTAGAAGTTTCAGCTAATTTCAAAAAAGAAATAATAATAAAAGCTGTTCTTAAATATTTTGTTCAATTTCAACATACAATTTCTAATATTTATAAAAAATAGAATCAGCCTCATTTAAGATATTCGTAGATCCACCAATGGCGTCAGTAATTACTAGGGCAACCAAAAAGATGCTCTAGCTTCTTTTTTATGGTAACCGTATCGTAATATGAGTAAGGCAGAAATACGTTTCATACAAATTCAATCCATTTAAGACCTACTTGTTAGGGCTATTTTTTAGCCTATTTAAAATAAATGCTTATTTTATCGAATTTTGCATATTTTTGCTAATTTTAGTACAAATGTTCATTTTTAGTTCATATTTTAATTTTTTATCGAAAAACAAGCAGACAAGCTAAATCTGTAAAACAAAAAAAAATGTCAAACGAACAGCGGACTCTCCAATTACAAACATCAATATAGAAAGAAGTTTTTTTTCTATATATTTTTTATATTTTTTTAGGATTCAAATTTTTTTGGGTATATTATGTGTTTATAATGTTTTCGGTTGCCCTAGTATTTTCTTTTAAAATGTTAAGGCCAGAACATGATTGGGTCATTTTTTCATATTTTTTTTTGCCTACGCTAATCTTGAAGCCATTTTTACGGTAAAAAATAATCGCCCGCAAAAAAATGCAATCAAATCGCTTTGGATAATACTTGAAAAATGGTTTTAGGCAGTTGTGTCCTATATTCAATAGGCTTTGCAATAATTACTTGTAGTATAGTTTTTTTTATCGGAGGACAACGGATAATAGGACTCAAAATTCATCAATTGATGAATTACTTTATACCAAATTAAACGGATTATTGTGCAAAATCTGCATTCGAAAAAATACCTTTTTGATAAAAAAAACAATAAAAGTATGTCCACTCGCCAATTTAGAAAAGTCTGATGAATTTTTAAAAAATCCCACTTTTAAATGCCTTTTACCATATTTTATGAGATATAGTGAAAAAGGACTTTAAGTCTCTAAAGATTTTAAATGTATTGCTGCGTGATGCCTGAAATCAATTAAATAATCAAAGATTACCATTTGGTAACATTCCCTTTGTTTTTTTAAAACAGTTTGAATACCTTAAGGCTTTGAATGACACCTTAAAATTTTTTTTAGTCATAGTTGTGGAGTTATAATTATCTTAACTTCATTATTTCAAATATCATGCATTCTCTGCCGAAGATCGTGAAATGTCTTTACAATAAAGGAGGGTAGACCGGTGGAGGGTAGACCGGTAATGCATGTCAGAAACTTGTGTCGCCTGATTGTACAATAATGTATAGAAATAATATAAAATGACAATACTCAGAAAAACTATTTCCCTTATAACAATTGCCCTTTTTATACATTCAAAAAAAAAAAACAAAAAAACACAAATACAAAACAAGGATGAAATTTTACAAAAAAATATGATACTATTTTACGGAAAATTTAGGTTACAACAGCTAATACAAAATAAAATCACAAAAAATGTCCCTAGAAAAGGGTTATTGAGGGATGTAGAATTATTATTATGACCTATATGTTTTCCAATATTTCTATTCAAAAAAAACCCTTGAAAACGGCGGATTCAGTGATGTTGATTGTGGACTAGGACTCATGACCGACACGTTTAATATTTTTTATTGTGGCGTTTTCATAGTTACGTGTCATTTTTTTACCATTATTTTTAAAGGGCCCCAAAATTAAAATATATTTTGCCCTTGCCATAGTTACGATGGTGAAAATTATTTTAGCATCGCGTTGCTTAGTTACCATTGTGAAAAATATGTTGTTTGGGTATATTTAGGTAGGATTTAAAAAGTACTAATAAGTTCCTAAATAAGGCTTCTACTCATGACCCTTTAAACAAAGTTTCATCCCAATGGCAACAGCTATATATCAAAAAGCCTGATGGGAATATTTAAGTTTATTGGGGTAGTCGGGGAGATCATTAAATAAAAGAGGTAAAAAATATGTTTTTTTAAAACAAAATCTTCTAAAAATACATATACAAATATATTAAAAAAAAAATTTTAAAAAATATATAAAAAAGGATTTATTTAAGGAATTGTTTTTTTATGGAATTGACAGGGTACAATTGTCGATTTGCATTGGGGACAGCAGTATTGTTTGATTTTGTAAGAATGTAACTAAATTAATTCCTTAGGCTAATTTGAGGACAAATAAAAAGCCAGCCGCTGTCACCAATGTATTTCTTCAAAAGAAAAAATATTTTTATATTTCTTGTCCGACTTTCCAATAATTACCCACCATCATAATCACCACCATTTCTGCTGACCAATTGTGACTGACGAATTTAGATATAACATGTGATGTGTCATCATCATCATTCATTCGTTCAATAAAATTACCTATTACCAAATCTGATGTTTATTATATAGCTTTAATTGATACATTCAAATTAATCCATTGTGTTGTCTGTGTCTTTTGAATCATCTCAGATTCCCGAGCAACAAGGTCAGACGTTATATATAAACAAAAATGCGCATTTCGATGCAGTAACTAATTTAGAGAGATACACAACAATCCGTTATATACGTTGAGAATGTCTGGTTACTGCAAGGTATTTACAACGTAATGGTGCTTTATGTAACGTTCATCTGTGGCACAGTGAGCGCAATCGCGATCAACGGCGATTGGATTTGCATCCTTCATCTTGAAATGTAATTATTTTCGCTTTTTGGTTGTATATTAATATTTTGACTATTTAAAATAATATTTTTGAAAGAAGATACCGATATATATATACATTTAGATTAGGTAATAGTTCACAGATTTCACGAGTGACTAGAGGTGGTAATTGGGTTTGGGATTGGTAAAATAAATTAAGGCGTCCACGCACAACGTCAATAGATAAGCTTGTATCTATTAAATGAATGAATGTATGTTAAAAAGGGAAAGTGTAATTGATTGTTATGCGTACGTTTATCTAGTTTTGAACTAGAGCATTTGGTTTGATGCGTACTTGCATGTATATTATTATTATCTTGAATTGTAACCTCGGCCAAGATAAATGATAGTCTTTTTTAAAGTGAAAGTGTAACTTCATAAACCTTATACGTTAAAAAGTTTTGTAACTTTAGAATTTAACTATATTTAAAAAATCGATTTTGAAGAAACGTTTCCAGTAAGTTACATTCGAAAAGCACAATATATTGGTAATAATCATAAATGTTTCGAAATCACACATCTAACCTTTGATATAAATTAACTAGAAATGTTAATTTTGAGCACCGCAAGAGCATTTCATATGCGCGAACGTCCATAAGCACGAACATTTTTTTTAATTACATTCTAAGTAGGCAAAAATAGAAGTATCGGTAAGATGTATTATTAAAAAAAATATTAAAAAAAATATCAGAAATGTCACCAACATAAATGAAAAAATGTGCCCAAATATATGCGAAAAAATGTACCTAAACGATAATATAACAAAAACATTTTTTTCTAAAGAAATGGGAGAGAAAACCCCTAAAATTTGTATCATTTCAACTCATAATTGGGTAAGACGTAAGTGGGTGAAATGAAATTGGACCATTCCCATTTTGTTTGGTGCAAAGTGGTGAAATAAATGAAATTACAAAAATGTACACCACATGCCAAAAAAGGTTTACATTTAATTGATATTTTTGTATTGTTGTTGTAGTAACAATGAAATAAACAAAAATATAGGTCCATAATTGAAAATCGTAGAACTTGCTTTTTTAAATGTTTGGGTTTCATCGAATGGACAGTTCATCGAATGGAAAATTTGTCAAATGGACAATTTATCGAATTGACAATTTATCAAATGGACAATTCATCGAGTAGATAATTCATCGAATGGACAATTCATTGAATGGAAAATTCATCGAACGGATAATTCATCGAACGGATTATTCATCTAATGGAAAATTCACCGAACGGATAATTCATCGAACGGATCATTCATCGAAATTTTAATTTTGTAAATCTATATATGTATATATAATGTAATTGATAGTAAGCAATTTATAGTGAAGCAATTCATCAATAACGATGAATTGCTTACGACGAATTATCCTCAAATTATCGTTTTAATATTGGTGAATTGTCCATTCGGCGAATTGTCCAATCGATGAATTGTCCGTTCAATTAATTGTCCGTTCGATCGATTGTCCATTCCATTTGATCAATTGTTTATTCGATGAATTGTTTATTCGATAAATTGACCATTCGATCAATTGATTTTCGATGAATTGTTTTCGATTATTTGTTTTAGAGGAATTGTCAGTAAAGCAAAAAAAAATTGTAATAAAATAAAAAAGTTTTTTTTTGTAACATTTTTTTGTTTATTTTGAGCACAAAATTTAATTATTTGTGTGACAATCATAATTTTTGTGGATCAAATTTGATTTTTTGATATTTTTTGGTGACGTTATTGTTTATAAAATTACAATAAAAGTTTCGGAAGACAACATTCGCCTGGAATCTTGCGAGAAATTAATTGCTCTTACAAAGACCACCGTAACCTTAGAACCTTGTATACACGAATATTTAATATGGTGTTCTATCAAATCAAACCTGTATTTTATTTTCTTTACATTTTTAAATCTTTTTATAAGAAAACTGAGAAATACTGAGAAATACTTTGGATCGTTTGTGCCCCAAACAGCCCTTGTATTAAGTTAAACAATTTTTTTTAAATTCAAACGCAAACTTCTGCTTCAAATAGGATAGAAAAATCTTCAAAAAACAAAAATTATTGATTTTAAAAATAAAATTAACTTAACAAAAAATACAAATTAATATTTATACAAAAAATGTTTTTCCCTTTTTTGCTCCTTTTTATGGTTTTTCCCCTTTTTCTTCTTTTTAATTGAATACAATCAGGTTTTTCTATTTAATATAATGTTTTTTAGCGTGAAATGCCTGAGATTACCAAAATCATGTTATGCACATTTATTTCACGCAAAATTTTGACTTTTGATATTGTTGTTTGGTTTGAGTTATGATTTATGTTATTTAGGTGAGGTGACATAATGTCCACGGACATAAAGTCCATAAGGTTCAAACTGACAAAATACATGGATTTAATGTTAATTTTTTGATGGACATTAGGTCCGCTTCAAACAGACATTATGTCCAATGGACTTTCTGTCCTTTTATCTGCTATAAAAGGACTTATATTTATAAGAAAAAACCCCAATTGGAAACCACATAAAACAGACATAATGTCCAATTCTCCATTTGGACATTATGTCGGTTTTATGTGGACAAAATGTCCATTTGCTAAGCGGTCAGAACGTCCATAGACGTCCATGCGGACGTTATGTCCGTGGACGTTATGTCACATCATCGTTATTTTTTAAACGTTGTTGTTGTTTTTCTTGTGTCTTTAACTATATATAATTTACCTAAAATTCAACAAACGTTAATTCTAATCTCTTTACGCATTATTTGTTCACGATAATTTAGCTTGAGATTTTTGGAGAACAGATTACGCGTAAGCTGTTCGCGATCAGCATAAACGCCTGTACAACGATTAAATTACAAAAGGGAAACCTAGTTAATAAAAATGAATGCTCCAGCCATTTGCAATCACCAACCCTGTGGTATATGTCAATAAAAAATATATGTTTTTAAGTATAAATTCTACAATTTGAAAATTTTAGATTCAGAAACTAAATGTTTCATCCCAAAACTAATTACACCCCCACACTACTCTACTACCAGACCATCTTCTCAAAATATCTCTCTCACCTATACTTCCAGTCCAACTTGCTTTTGTGCAAGTACAGCGACAAGATCGGCACGTCCGAGATTTCGGTCTCATGACCGCCGGCCTCCAGTAGTAATACCTTCCAATCACTGATCTCGGTCAGTCGGTTCGCCAGTACCGATCCAGCCGAGCCACCGCCAATAATAATGAAATCGTACTCGCGATCCACCTGCTTCACATTGAACGGACGATTCTCCGGATCGAATAAATCATAATTGTAGAAAGCCAACGAAACGATCAGCACCGGTAGAATCGATAGTTTGCCAATGCCAATAATTGCTGTGGCAGCCTTTAGGGCAGTCGACACGGTTGCCGCAATCGTTGTTGCCCCGATTGCGGTTTTCGTAATCGTCGTCACCAGTGGAACTATTTTCAGGGCACCACCTACCACCGGTATCAGTTTTACGGCAACCCCACTGGCTTTCGCCGCCGCGGACACTAGTCCAATGGCCATTGTATTTATTTAAATATTTACACGTAATTTCTAGAAGAAATTATTAACACTTCGCCGTTTAAAAACAATATGCACAATCACACGTTACGCATCGTTGCCGTTGTCGTTGTCGTCGTCGTTGTCTTCGACTTGATTGCAATCATATAACACTGCGTTTTCTCGCTAAGATGCAATCCGCAGACGTCGCGTCAGTCGTCGTTTCGCGGTAATGGTATTTACACAACAATTAATCGCGTGTTCCATACTTTAAAACACTGCTTGAAATACAAATGCGTTATGTCATATGCGTGCGTCAATATTTAATGACATCTAACAAATCTGTGTATTAACGTTTAATCGTAATAATATTGACTCTCGCGAGGTCTTTAACACCTGTTTATCGAAATACCGTGAAAAATGCGTTTGCAATTTTCCGCGCGTTCGCGATTTGAAAATGTTTTGCGTTTATGCGCGTGCGCTTTGATCCGCTGATCAGGAAAGACTAGCTGGTATGTTGTGTGTTTAATTCGGGCGCACGCGTCGTATTCGAGCACTCAGTACACTTTCACTCTTTTGATAAAGTGTATATAGGCAGACTTTGCTGCGCAGGTTTGTCCAGGTGGGACACCTCTTTTGATGGGTGTGCTCAGTGTGCGTGCACAAGACGCTGCGGTTGTTGCTGGTTGTTTCTGGTTGGTGGTCAATGGAGAAGCAGCTCTCGCATCGGTGACGCTGCGAAAAAGAAAAACACGTTAATTTAGATTTAATTATAATGTATGTAATACATCGAATTTTTGATGTATACAAATTAATAAGCGGCGAGACGATTTGGCGCGCAAAATGCGTGTTGGCAGGGAACATAAGAAATCGGCATATTATGCATGATCATTGAGCATATTATTATGTTGCAATCGCTGTTGTGATTTAATAAAACATACGAAATACGAGCTTATGTATATTCATATTCCATTTTGAATTGGCTGTTTGTTGGGTATTAAGTAATTTACTCTCAATCACGCAAATTGTGGCATAAGCAAAAATGCTTCGCTTTTATAATATCAATTTCTAAATAGCATAAACAAAGCTTCTAATGATTATTTATTTTTTTAATACAATACAATTAATGCACAGTTTAAAATAAATTTAGATCCATCAATTTGTGTTTTATTGAAGTGCGAAAAGTCGATAAATTTCATTTATGATATATAGATGTTACTTTTAAAATAGATAATGTTAAAACGTTTAGATGATTTTTTTTTCGACATATGGCAATTCTTTTAGCCACACATTTCAAATTTTAGTGTCATTTTATATGTCAGTTAGTTGTTTTTTTACAGTACTCTAATGCTACGATTACACGGTCTGCTATTTTCGACAGTTGGTCTCAGTTGACAATTCGTCCACTAATTAAAGATAATTATAGATAAAATACTCCAATCATTGATTAATGGCCATTTTTTCAAAATATATTTTTTGAAGGATATTTACATTGAACTCACTCCTGAAAAATGAAATTCTCTGATAGGAGAATTTTATGCTTAGTAGACGAATCGTTGCTGCCATCGACAGTTGGTAACAGTTACCGTCAAATTATGTAATCACCCGAACAGTCAACGGCGCATATTCAACTCATGGGACTCAACTTTGGAAAGTAGAAGTTTAGTATCAGTTCGTGTAACCAAGTAATCGGGTTGGGTACGATTCGCCACCTGACAATCCACTGCTTTTTGATTCGCGTGGGATTAGGATAACGCCATTTTAAGATCTTGAGAATGGACATTTTTAAAATATATTTATATATATATTCCAATGACTGTTGGGATGTAATGAAACCTTGATTTAAAGGTCTCTAGTAAGAACACATCCTAAAAATATATTACTTCCTACAACAAACACATTTTTGAATATTTCTTTAGGAAACCCTGGCAAATGTTGGATAAAATCATATACCATATATATTGTTTGCAGGAGACCGAAAAGGGTTGTCATTAAAACATTTCCTCCAAGAACTGGAGCTACTGAAATTAAGCGACGGTGTGTTGGATGACGAACTCCTTTTTCGGCTATCTATCTGCCCTTCCAACGGATGGTTTTTAGCCTTCCACAGGCAATTCGCAACGTGGGCTGAACTCGAAGAAAGATTTCGACAACAATTTCTCCCGCCACAGTGGGACAGCAAACAACATTAGAGATTTTTCACGAGCATGTAGTCTTATTTCGATCGACTGAACGTCGTACTCCCTGAGCAGTCAAACGTATGAATCTTCTACCTATAGATTGCAAGATCATTTGTTGGCATTCAATCCGCATTCGATGGAGAACTCTCATCCCTCTGTGTGGTGTAAACGAAGAAAAAGAGGAAATGGTGGTACCGTCAGCCAACCTGACACTGCTGGAACCTTTGTTATTTGGTACATAGGATCGCAGCGTGTACTTATTGGAACCCGCACCCGTTTGAAGTGAAGACGAAGTGTGTGCAATCTCAACTCAGTGCAACAACCGAACCAGTAGAGATCCTTCGCAGACACGCGTTTTACCGCAAACAGCTTCTCCAATAGGTCCAGCCGCCAGGCACGAGCACTTAGATGTTAAATGCTTATCCCCTCCCGTTTATATCCAGGTTAATCGGACGGTTATCCGGTAAAGAATATTTATCTACCATAGACCTCAGCGACGCATTTTGGCCGTTTGGCCTTAAAGTGTCATCTAGACCGAAGACCGCATACACAATCCCTAGAAGAGGTTTTTTTTAATTTAAAAGACTTCCGTTTGGACTTTATAACGCAGCCAAATTGCTGTGCAGATTGATGGACTGCGTTCTCGGAAACGACCTCGAACCATCTGTTTTGATTCAACCTAGACTATATCATTGTAAAGTCGACGACATTTTAGGAAACTTGCGGTTTCTCAAGATCGTCGCCGACCTATTACGCAGAACGGGATTGGCGATTAATATTACTGAACCTACGTTCTACATGACTTATTCACTAAATCTTCCCATCAGGCTTTTTTGGCCAATGACTGGTGTGATGAATTGAAACTTTGATTTAGGGGCTCTTTAGTAGGAACCCTTCCTAAAAATATATCACTTCCTACAACAAACACATTTTTGAATATTTCTTTACGAATTCCTTAGTCATATATTCTTGGAAAGAATTCGTCTTCAAGACCCTTAAAACAAATTTCATCCCACTCCTACCAACCACATGCTATAAGTCTTATAGTAATATTTGGAAATAAAATCATGTTTTTTAGGTTCCTCCTTAAGACTCTTAAAACTACCAATCCTACCAGATTTATTCCAAAAAGGGTGATTAAAATATTGAGGGAAGGGTTCCTTCTCAAAACCATTAAAACAGGGTTTAAACCCAATCCCAAAAGCCATATGCCAAATAGCCCGATTGGAATATTTAGGTTGGCAGTAATATTTTTTAAGATGAATGCCTCATCAAGACCTTTTATACGAAGTTTCATTCCAATCCCATATATATGTGATTAAGTTAGAGACATCCTATAAAATAACTTTATGACCAAACAAAAAAAGTTGAGATGGGCATTTCTTATTATTTATAGATAACTATTTAGTAAAAAAAAGATTCGTTAGTTTAATATGTAGCCATTTGGAGATATTTTAGTAGAATAAGCCAACAGGAAAGCGCTGAAGTGCAAACTGTGACTTTGGCAATAGCAGTGACCACAGTCTCATTTGACAACTGTAAAAATTCAACAAAAACGACAGTTGGACCACCACTTTTTGAAAGCGACAGTTGCGACATCTGACACCAACTGTCCTCATCTGTGGAGGCGATTACATGGCAACTCTGGCCAACTGGCAGGAAAACAGCAGTAACTAATCCAAGTGAGTTTTTGCGACGATTCGTGACAGTTTTTGAAACGTAGGCCAATCATTAGAAGTCAGAGATGAAGAAACCGACGAAACAGTGGACTGGAAAAAATTGCTCCAAAGAAGGCCAATACGGTCCAATTGGCAGGAATAGTCATGGATAATCCATTTTTAGGGATTCACATGATGGACCACAATCCCCAGATCTGCCTGCCTTTCAGTCTAATATATAAAAAAATGACAAAATGCTGTCTAGAAACATTTCATACAATTGACGATGTTATCTCTGAAACAGAGGCATATTTTGAGACCTAACGATTTTTTTATTCTCAGCTCAAAAGAGATTATGTTGTAAAATATAAAAAACATCACTTTCATTTAAAAATAGGGTAGTCGATTTCATTGAGAGGAGGTTAAAAAAGTGACTTACTGGAAAATGCATTTTGGAAATATGAGATTAATAAACTTGTGATTTGTATATTTAGCCAAAATTGATTTAGATGAATCTAAAATATTGGAGATATAAATAGGAGAAATGCAAATATTTTCATCCTAATCAAATCCAGGCAAAAGTTTACCGGTATCCAAAAAGTGTACTACACATTGGCAAACATCATACTTATTTTAGTAATCTCCTAATCTCTCAATTATTCATAACATCGCAACGAATAAGTGATCTTATTTTCTTTTCAAAAAAAGATTTTATTAGCACATTAACCCACATTGTTTACATGAAATTCTACCTTGTTTATTTACAAAAATAAATCTTGTTTTATATAGTAGTGCAGTATAATTTAGTATAATATACTTGTGCGATGTGTTATGTATCTGCCGCGTGTGTGTGCTTGCACAGAGTTCTCAGCCGACCGGTCGCAAGCCGTCGCAAATATATTATTTCTGCAGCCATTGGCAACGCTGTCAAGCGATCTTAAATATGTCAAGCCCACCAGAAGGTCATACGAAGAAACCAGCATAACGATGGTTAATCTCTAATCTCTGATTAAGAGTCTGCAACATATTTTGCCAATTTCTTATAGTGCCAACATATATTTTGTCAATGACAGTGCAATGATAGTGTCAACGGCTGACAATTATCTGTCACTGGCCATTGCAGACTCATTGCTATTATTACAAGTGCTATTTGCAACGAGTTGCAGTGCGACATTGACAGAATAGGTGCAATGAAAAACAGATTGAAAATGCTGTCAATATTACTGATACAAATTCCTTTGCGGTTTTTTGTATATGAACCACAGCTATCCACAAATGGACGATCACTATTTTTTTTTACTGCATAGCCATTGATAAATTCCCTCTTCACCTTTTTTGTTTGTTCAGAAAGTAAGACGCCCTAAATTGTCTTTGTTTGGTCAGAAAGTTATTTTTAAAGATGGAAAAATCTGTTTGTTTGGAACAATTGGCTTTAACATGGCTACTGCGCCACCTTTCGGCTTATCCTTCCGTTTACCTTCCTTGTGTTTCAGTAGGAGCCCATTCATCAGAAGATGCCAGAGACATATTTTGTTTAAAAAAAAATTGCGTACCGTCCTTTTTTTCTGCAACATACAAAACATTGCAGTAACCCAGCAACTGTTGTACGAAATATTGTGCTAACAATCTTAATTGGCGCAAACTAGTATAAATCTGTGTTATTTTTTTGCAATAGCGTGTACACATAACCTCATAATTACACATGTTTGCCAGATAGGTGTTCAAACAACTTCAAACAAAACAGCGAAAACAGCGTCTTTAGTAAGTATAAAGGATCCCTATCGGTTGCCGCTTTTTTGTTGAAAATGGGTGTAATAGGTTGGAGCGATGTCAATCACACCATAGCATTTCACACGATTGCTGCGATTGATACATTATTTGGTTTGCGCATGCGCATGGGAGTTAGGAGGTCTTTCACTAATGGTTTCCAGGATGGTAATTCAGTAACATAAATACCAGGTTTCTTCTGTAGTGTATACAAAAGGACAACTAACACAACAATATTTCTTCACCACAAGAAAAGGCAGCAAATAAAATGCAGCGAAACGAGCCCATATACTTTTGAAAAAGTACATATGTCTTAAGCGGTGTATGTAGAATAACAACGTATTTAATTTTTAGATATTTTTTTTTGTACGTGAGATGCATTTAAAAAAAAATAAGGGTATATAATATTGGAAATCTGTTTTGGCCTGCCACCCCTTTACCTCTTCATCGAAGCGGAAGCTAGGTCGGCGGCACAAAGGCTATACCTCGGCGGATGTTTTAAAGCCTCATCAAAGGGTCAAGCCTCCATATAGAGCGAGACTATCACTTTTAGACCAGAATTTGGGATGCCGTCTGACTACGCCATTTCGGGTTTTCGATTTGGTAGGAGGTCTTAAGCTTTTTTTAAATATCCACCGAGAGAGGAATGGACACGCGGTACACTCCCTCCACTAAATGAGAGGGTGTGGTACACCGACGGTTCTTTCAAAGACGGATGTTCTGGCGCTGGAATTCCAACCTCTCCACTGAAGATATGGCAGTCTCCCTGGGTGGGTATGTTTCTGTTTTCCAAACAGAAGTATATATGCCATCCTCGCATGCGCTCAGTTAATTCTGTGCGAGGGCGAAGGAGATGCGTCTTTATATGTTCTGATAGTCAATCGCTGAGCGCTTCCAGATTTACTACTGGATTAGTAATAAGCTGCTGGCAGGTAATACAAGAACTATCTCTATGGTCTTCTGTAAGCCTGGTTTGGGTTCTTTGTCACTCAGAATTCACTCAGAAATCCCGGGCAACGAACAGGCAGTCCTCTTAGCCAGAACTGGTAGTGGAACCCGCTTCACTGTACCAGAACCGGCCATCGCTGTATCATCATCACTTAGGAAATCTTGGGACATGAAAGACATGATAAGAAGTAGCCAGCTTAAACACTGGGTCTCCAAAAACGGGTGCGAGACATCGAAAATGTTTCTGGGGAGACCTAGTGTGAGAGTAACTAAATT
>JAAAKO020087151.1:0-22488 GCA_010015015.2 Bolitophila cinerea
ATTATTAAGAGAATTACTGAAAGTGTTGTAATATTGAATATATAAATTATATATATATATATATTATGACATGTAGCTTACACAAGTTGTGGTAGTGTTTTTCTTTAAATTCTAAGTGGAAAAGCTGAACTAATAGTTTTAGGTTTGTATTTTTTTATTAATTTGATATTTTAGTGTTTAGCCAAAATTTCTCTCAACCAACAACTAAATGCCAACAACACGCTTTGGACTAGTGGTTGGAAATACTCACCACCCAAATACGGCAATTATAGTCTTATTTTATTGTTTATCGGAGTAAAGTTTAACGCGGCACTCACATCCGAAGCTAGAATCAATTTGAACCCGATTTATCTTAATTTAACTTGGTGTCAGAATAGAATATCAAATAACGAAAAGTTCTATAAATCCGTTTGTCATTCTAAAGAAAAGGTTAAATGCACAAAATTGCATACTTTCAGGGTTGCTGGTAAACTTAATCCCTATTTTTTTTGACAACTAGCGATCTGCAACCCGCGAGTTGGCCCGCATTTTTTTAAAGCAACGTCTGTGTATATCAAAAAAATAGGTTAAATAATATTTTTGACAATTTTGTGTCCAAATTGGTTGTTTTTACAAAATTATGCTAATGACGCCTCATTCTTTAAAAATGCGGGCCAACCCGCACGTTGCAGATCTCTAGTTGTCACATAACCTCATAACCGATTCTATTAAGCATTGCGGTTACAGGAAAACTATACCTTGTAAAAATCTCCTAAAATCTCTTTTCTCTCTTCTTCTCCTTGTGTTTTTGTTTAAAAAAGAGTGCTGCGCTTGTACAATATTGTTGTTGTGTACTGAAAATGTTAAGGGGTCTATTTATTGCCGCCGAGCATTGCCAGTGAGCTGTTTTCGTACTGTCAAACAAATGCAATTATTATGTTAGGTTAGGATATTATTAGGTTATGTGTATGTTGATGCAAACTTAAACACAGAAGTATACACAATAAAATTAGCTAATATTTAGACAGTCTTGTGTCCAAATTTATTGATTTCACAATATTTATTAAAAAAAATGTATTCGCCAAGCAAAAAACTATACTATACCCCCTAACGCACTTTCCATATTCTTCACACAATTATCCTACGGTAGCAAAACAATAGGTTTTTCCTGCTTAAATAAAATTTCAAATAAGATCTGCCAAATGAAATTCAAATGTCACGTGCACCATTTAAAGCTCACTTGTTTCAAATGTTTTATTTTATTTTATTAACCACTATAGCTCTATAAACAATTATCAAAGACAGACGCAGGACAGGAGATAGAATTGTCTTTAACGCTTCTTCCATGTGAATTTCCGGCGGGCACCTTCTTGGCCAGGCTTCTTTCGTTCACGCTTGCGGTAGTCACGCTGCAGCAGGCCAGCTGAAAATGATAACAAAATTATGAAATTGTATTGGTTAATTAGTTTTTTAAAAACATTTAAAAATAGCTTATTTTATTGAGTATGTGAACATATGGTCCTTCGAGACGGAGTATTTTGAAAATTGTAACTTACGAGAAATATAGTGAAAAACAGTATTGCGTTTTAAAGAACATTACTTCAATTAGTTCACGTAATAATAGCTGGTTTACTTAAAAAAAATGTAGTTGTAGAGGATATTTTAAGGATTTTTTCTACAATAAAAATATTTTAAGGTGAGGATGGTTTAAAGTTTAAAATTGAGCCAAACAAGTAAATTAATATCATAAGAGAAGAAAATGACTATCAAAAATCAAAAACTAAAATATATTTTACAAGAGAATAAAAAATAGTAGAAGACAATGGGTTAAAAATATGTGATTTATAATATATACATAGTTTGCCGTCTTCCTCTCCTTAAACACACTTATCCCCTCAAACATTATTTTTTAAAGAGGCGATAACTTTAAATTCCTCTCCCCCTTAAAGGGTTTTTCCTAATAAAGGACAACCTGCACTATATCCCTAAATAATAAAAAAAAAAATTTAATGTCATATGTTTATTTATTTATTATATATGTTTTTTTAAATGTCATAAATATTAAATTCTAACGTTACATTATTTTAAATTCATTCCAGATATATATATTAAAAAAATGCGGTGCATAATATATAATTTTAAGAGCATATTTTACTGTTTTTATACATCATTTGACTGGTTTACTTTAGTGCCCTCTCCAAAAAAAAATTGTTTAGGGATGTAGAGGAGATAACACTTATTACAAAGTATAACAACATCACCCATAATTGCCCCTTTTAAAGGATTTTTAGAGGAAAACATACCTCCTCCTAAAATCTTTTAAAGGAAGAGAATTTAAAAAAGGTAAACTATAAAAATCCCTCCACATTTTTTAAACCTTTCATTCGTTGATAAATAATATTCCAGTTTTTTTATTTTTTATTGTTTATAATTCAATTTATATGGATTTTTTTAAATTTAAAAAAAATGCAATTGGTTTTTGGTAAAAAAAAAAATATCAGGTATTAATAATGATTTTGGGGTATTTGTGAGATTTTCCTTAGTAAAAAGCGTTAGCAAGCATTTTTCTTTTCAAGAATTATCGCCTCACAACAACAATAACACGTACAGTGCAAATTAAAAATGGAGTACCCTTGAGTGCCTTTATATATTTGTTGTTGTTGTGAGGCGATAATTTGCTAAAGGTTAAGTATGAGATTCCTTAAGCAATTGAAACTTTCAATAATGAAAGGCATTTAAATCGTAAAAGTATGAATCCCTCAAGATTTATTGAATTTAAGCGATTCCGTAACACGATTGAAGCGAAACTTCGTTTTTCGCTAATTCTAATCGAACAGAAACAATGTTTAAATTTATGAATTATAATAGTATACCATTTCAATTTTATGTCCGACCTCCTATTTTCTGATTGAAACTTATTTTCAATAAGCGAAAATTTGACAATTGAAAGTGAAACTTAAATGCATTACAGCTTTTTATTATCGTTATAGAAACTTTCAATCGCTTTTTAAAACGGAATCACTTTTACGAGAAATTGATTGATAGTTTCAATTTTGAGAGTTTCAATCGCTTAATGAATCCCACTCTAATGCATGTCACCGTAAAAAGCCAATTTTTGTCATTTTTTTTTCAATTTTACAATAACATAAAAAACAATAACAACAAACAAAAAAACTCACAAATACAAAACAAGATGAAAAATTACATAAAAAAAAATCGATTTTACTGAAAATTTAAATTATTTCTTTAAATAGATAAAAGGCGTATAGAAAGATGTGAAATAGTACTCTATGATATTTTTTATCCAAAACAACACTTGAAAGAGACGTAGGCATAGAAATAGTTAATGCCAAAATCAGGCAAAATCAGTCGTCCTCTTGCTAGGATGCTACTTTGAAAGCCTAAAAACCGGGCTAGCCCGAACTGAAATCTTTTTTTAACTTCACTGTGAACGTCGATATATTTTTCGACACCTTTTTAACACACTTCCACTTATCTGATCCAAGCTCCAACTTGGTAAATAGACTCGTTTGAATGGGACTTAGAAGAAAAATATAAAAAAAATAAAAATTTAAAAAAATTGAAAGTAGAAAAAACATGGAAAATATAAAAAAAAACTTGGAAAATAAAAAAAAGTTTTTTCAAAGATTTTGTTTTTAAAAACATTCTTTTAACCTCTTTATTTTCTTTTCTTAGACATGTGGTTTTCTAGAAGAAATAAAACGCATGTAATTTAATGTAATGGCCAAGAATTTAGCTTAATTATAAAGATAAGGGTTTGCCATTATGTTTTAAAACTAATTTCGGGCATGTAGCCCAATTTTCGACCACTTTTTGCAGCAATTGTATGTCAGCAACAACGCGCCAAATATTCTCTTTCAAGGCGTCAATCGTCACCACGTCACAGGTCCACGACGCGAGATAATGCGCTCACCAAAAGTTTCCTTCAATTAATTGATTGTCTTGTTGGAACCAAAGGTCGCCCACATCAACATCATCTAATTCAGGCACGAAGAAGTCATTATTCATGGCTCTATAGCGTTCCCCATTGTTTGTAACATTATGGACTGCTTCAGTTTTGAAGAAATATGAACCAATGATTCCCTCTGCCCATAGAGCATACAAAACAGTGACTTTTTGAGGATGCAACGGCTTCTAAACAATTGCTTGTGGATTATATTCACTCCAAATACGACAATTTTCCTAATTAACGTACCCATTTAACCAAAAGTGAGCATCATTGCTGAACAACATTTTCTTGTGGAAATCGGGATCGGTGGCCATCTCGTTTTGGGCCCATTCACCAAACGTGCGACCTGTTGTTCAGAAGTAAATCTATTCATTATGAAATGGCAAACCAAACTGAGCATAAATCAAGTGAAAGCTGTCAAAAAGGAAAACTTCAAAAAAACACCCTTTACAAGGAATATTATCAAAACAAGGGCGAAAAGGACAAAAGCTTGGTAACGCTGAAAACCATTGTGCGCCATTTCTTTTGTGTCCATTTTTGGCAGCCATGCATATGATCAAATGCGTATTAATACTACTATCCTGGGATATTATGTATTCTTTGCGAAATTAACTCCAACTCTCGATCATTATTAGATAAACGTCCATTTATGCGCTTATTAACCATAACACATATATACTCATAAATACAGACACACTAACACAAAATGTGTGTTTGTGTGCTATCTCCATCGAAATCACAAAAAGCATTTATATATATATGGATCAACATGACATTAATTCAATTACCACACTTGTATTGCGCGCGCGCCTACATTCCTAACGTTTAAGTTCACGTTCTCTGTGTGTGACGCAAAACGCTTTGTCATTCTTCCCAGCTTATATATATATATAAATATATATATATATATAGCTATTATCATTTTACTAGATTACACCAGTATAATGGTACCTTATACTATATATTCTTCCTAAGTGTGTATTAGAATTGTCGGGTGTACTTACCAAGTCGCATTTTGTCGATCATCTCCGAGTCGACGAAACTGCGCAGACTCATTGCGATGCCCCAGCGAATGGCACCGGCCTGTCCCGAAGATCCACCTCCGGCCACGTTAGCCTCAACGTCCACTTTGCCGTTCAGTCCAGTGAATACCAACGGAAAAAGAACCTAGGTGCAAGAATGGCGAGTTAATAAATGATCTTAATACTTTTAAAAAAAAAATTGATATATCCAACCGTCAAAATGTGCCTCGACGCCGAGCGACCCGTTGCGAATGTCCATAAATTTCAATCTTGCTGCGCATTTTGTCCCCTTTGTATATATATATATATATAAATATATATAAACATGCATAATATGGGACACATATATGTAAAGATATCTACAGAAACATGCGCTGGCAGCGCGGAGCGGCGTTAATGTAGAGTAATTTGCTGAGAAAAGCTTTGGATCTCTGAGCTCACAACAAAAGAGATTAAATTGGACACAAAAGCGTTGCGCACGCTCGGCCGCACGAATTAGACGAGCATTTTGCAATTGAACTCGTTACCTTGAAAATTGCTTCATTCTTGCAAAGTGCAAAACTCTCAATTTGTAGAGAGCTCTATATTAAACGTAGTCAGTAGTCGTCTTATAAATAATATATACGATTTTGGGATAACTATAATACGGCAATTACATAACCGCGAAGTGTTTTAATAAAATAGACGATTTATTTTGGGTAATTACTCCCATGCTCTTGAATCGTATGCACATTTGAAATTACAATCGAAAATATAAGAAGATTATACAGTTTTACCGCATCCGTAGGCCGCCTCCGATTATGTATAAATATTAATAATTTTATGATGATGATGATGTCATTCGAATGTATATATACTATTTTGTGTGTATTCACACCGGCCGCTGGAGTCAATCAACTCTGCAGAACTTATGTGGCGAACGACTGGAGAAACGGTTGAACTAAGAAATAAATATTTCCATGACAAAAAAAAACTCATAATATTGATAAAGCATTTACGTGTATTTGCTATACTACAAAAGGTGTTTTTTAATTTTGTTTACATTGTGCCAGATAAATTTTACTTTTGCTCTTTAAACATCATTTCAATTATAATAATATAATAGCTATATTATTACATAACATTTCAAATACATAATTATAATTCTAAAAAATCTAGATGTAGATTAGCATGTATCCATATCCACTCTATTATTTTCATATTTTTCCCAGCAGAACAATAAAATGTGCAATTATTGTGTGGTTTCTTAAAATTATCATTTCTTTGCTCAATTCTTAAATCATAAATCTTAATTATGCATGCACTGACTTTTATATTAACTCAAACACATATTTGCACTGCCGGCTAGAGCGCCAGAGAATAATATTTGCGCAAAAGAATGGAAAATACAAGATGGCGTTTCAAAATTGGTAAACTCTTAAACTGTCATAGAGATTGTCGATTTTTAGCTTTAAAAAACCAAATAGCTTGAAAAAACCCTAATAAACTATCATGACCAGAATTTTCAAGTTTATTTTTAGAAACTCTTTGTATAATTTGAAATACCGTGTATTAAAAATATAGTACGTATAGTAACTATTAATAAAGGGATATTCACATTTTTATGAGTAACCATGGCAAAAAAATCCTAAAATCGCGCATTTTTTACCAAAATATTCTTTAATTGCAAAATTTTTATAAATTTTTGAATTTATAAAAAAAGAAGTAAAATTTGACTCTTTTAAAATATTTTCAGTATATTTTAAAATCAACCCTAGATAACGGCGGATAAAGGAAAGTATAGAATAGTAAAGAATGTCGGATTAATGGAAGTAGAATTTTACTCTATGACCAAAATATTCTTGAATTTTCTTTTTAACAACCCTACAGAATGGCGTACTGAGGGAAGTAGAATTATTCCCTATGTCCAATATCTTTTTAGGTTGCCAACAGGGTCATTTCCATCCGGACAGTTCTAGAAAAGCCCAGGGACTTTATAGTTTAAATCTCAATTTTGCTGAATTACACTTTAGCTGGCCGAGCCTTTTTTAGTGATGTATGGGAGATTTCCCTTATTTCGAAATGTAATTAGAAAATCCCCATTATCACTATTAAAGAAACTAAAATATTATTTACCAGGTAATGAAAACGGGTAGAAGCTCAGAAAATAACTTGTGGTTTTTCTCTACAGTTAACAGTTTTTTGAATACCAGCCCTTTAACACTCCCAAAGTCATTTAAAAAGTGTCTTTTTAAACATTAAATCCCTCTCCCCTTTTTCAGGAAAAATTATGTATTTGTAACATATCTCTAGAAAAAAATAGCTTTGCCCGCTAAATTGTAATTACGCCCACATATTTTTTATCCAATTATAACCACTAACTTTTTTACCCAATTTTTGTATAATGGACCGTGCGTCACATTTTGAAGAGTTGGCAACCTTAATCTCTTTGAATTTTCTTTTTAAAAACAACCCTAGATAATGTTGGGTTGAGGGAAGTGGAATAATATCTTATAAACAAAACATTTTGAATAGTTTTTATTAAAAACAACCCTACAGAATGGCTCAATCCGGGAAGAGGTATAGTACCCTGTGACAAAAACCTTTTTTAATATTTTTTTATGAAACAAAACCCTAGAGAATGGCGGATTAAGGAAAATATAATAGTACCCTATAACCAAAACCTTTTTGTTTTTTTAACAACCTAGCATATTGAGGGAAGTTGAAAAAGTACCCTGTAACCAAAACTATTTTTACAAACCCTAAAAAATGGCAAATTAAAAAAATGGATTTTTTCTTTTTAACTCAAATAGTTTGTGGGCAACTATTTACGAAAATTATTCAAAAATCCCGCGTTACACGGATTTTTTTTTGAACGGGATTTTGAAGAACTGGATTTGAACGTGATTTTAAAACACGGGATTTTTTTAACGCTGGGTTTTGAAGAAACGGGATTTTGGTACACGGGATTTGGAAGCATTGCCCATTTCAGGCCACCATTTTATCTTGCAGTTTTTTCAGTCGCCATCTCTGCTGACATTTTGTCGGCAGCCCATTTTTGCGGCAACTATATTGCCTGTATCACATTGCCTTCGATTTTTCTGGACAATAAGCTCATGTGTATTATGTCTTTTTGAAACGGACATATATTAGATAATTTTATACATATGTACTTTTCGTTTTTTTAGGACCTATGGACTTTATGTACTTTTCGTTTTTTAGGACCTATGGACTTTATGAACTTAAAGCCTATGAGATTTATTTTTATGGGCATTATGTCATCCCAACCACTTTACTTGTATAGGAGTTTGCAAAAAGCCTTACTAAAAAATCTGTTTTGGATAAATTTTTCCATTTTGTTTTATTTTTTCCATAATTTCGATACAATGCTTTGAAATAAAAAAAAAACAAAGACGCTCTAGCCTCACATACACACACAAATCAAACACAATCTAAACAATAATATCACAAAATCTCACGCACACAATATTATACAAATACTAAATTGATTTTATATAATCTATATTAATTGTTGATTTGGTTCTTATTTACACACACAATATTTAAATTATGAAGTATATGTTTTTGTTCCTTATATGTAGTATATTTTATCAACTTTATATGTATATAAAGTTTAAAGACTAGGACTACGAAATAAATGTATGTAAATTGTATACAATAAAAAGTTATACTAAAGCTTTTATGATGTGTGTTTATAAATTAAATCTAGATATAGTATTATTAAACTCTTCTTCTGGTATACGAACAATGCGAACGACGCGACCAACGCGACGCGACGTTTTGTGTTTACTTATTATTGTTATAATATTTTTATCTGTGTACTTAAGCAGCTACTAAAATAGATACATTATTTTTAAAAAATAAAAATGCGACAATTCGTACTAATCTGATTTGCATGCGTGTGTTTAACACTGGCATACAGTGCTCTTGTCTATGTTGTTGTTGTTGACATTTGTTTTTTTATAGCTACTCAAAAATAACAAACAGCGTTTGCTAAATCAGTAACAATTAAAAAACAACAAATTAAATGTACAGAATCATTGAAATATTTAATATTGTGTATTCAATATTGCCTTATTGAAAAAACCGCCTCCTAATAATTGAAAATCGTCCTAATTCATTTTTTGTGCTCTAATTCAAGATTTATAATACAAGCGAGAGCTCACTAATAGATGGCGTTATTAGCACATAAGTTCCACCATAGATGGCGGTATTAGTACATAAGTTCCTCCTTTTTTTAAATATAATAAATACAATCCCTAAGAAATACTTTGAATTAGCCAGCTGGGTAGCTGGTTTGTAGTGCAACATGAAAAGAATAAATCTTCGTGATCATAATTAGAATCCTAGTTCCACCACCTTCCCTATTGTGCTCTTATTCTTCAAACCTAGACCGTCAAGTAACATTTTGTGCTAAATCTAATTTCAATCAGTAGTTATTTGAGATTTGAAGTAGAAATAGTAGTGTCCCTTTACTGATTACGGTTAGTCCTTCTAAAGGCTCAGAAGTTGTTTTTGATCGTAGTTAAAATACACTCATGAAACATTGTTTTAGGTTTATTAGAAGTCTATTATTAGTGGACGCTAAGGTTCATTACCTTAAGGTCCTTCAGGTCAGAATAATAATTACCTATCCTACGTATTTAGCAGTAGTCTAGATTAAATAAAATCGCATTTTAATATGGTCAAGCAAACTAAAACAGTAAAGCAATCGTTATCGCACTTGGGATATGCGATTTTATGGCGCATGTTAGCCGACCTACCGAATTTAATATAAATCATCCCCACCGCCATTCCTTTTTCATTTTTAGGCAAAACTCTTTTCAAACTAATAAAGATTTGAAATTAATTGTTTTTTTTTTAAATTGATATATTCGATTTAGAATTAAAATTACTTAAAATATTAAAAAAAAAAATTGAATCAAAATTGTGTCTAAATTGAGTCGAAATATATTTGATGTCGATAAAAAAAGTTTCAAAATTAATCTTCTTTTAGTATATATCAAAACATTCTTTTTCAAAGGATATAAAATTGAAACAAATATTATTTAATGAGAAAGTAAATTGAGATCAAAACATAGCTTTAACTAATTAAGGTTGATGAAAAAAATATGTATTTATTTATACTAAAAATGTCTGTATTATATAAATGTAAACTAAAAAAAAACAAAAAAAACACTGATTTATCCAAAATAGAGAAAAATGTAGTCTAAAAATCACTAATTATCATTAATTCAGCCCAAAAATGTCTTATCAATTAAAAAAAAACAAACAAACTATGTTAAAATTTCAAAATTACCAACTGGCGGTAAAATATGATTCTAAATAGCAACGCCATCTATTGATGAGCATTTGTATTACGAAGAGCATAAAATGTGATAATCGGACGTTTTTAAATTATTCAGACGGTAACATTAAATTAGGTTTCAATAATTCTTGGAACATTTTTTTAGTGTTTTTTTTGTTGTTTAGTGCTAGTATCTCTTTTTCTATAACCATTTGTTTGTCTAAAGCACAATATTTCTTAAACAAACGCTTAATTTTACTCCTCAAATTCCATGCCTACTTCTTGTTCACACTGTTCTTGTGCTGCGTCGAGATCAGTATCATCAGCTGATCAATGACCTGGTGGTTCTGGTGCAGCACGGTTTTGAGGTCCCGAATCTCATTCGTCAATGCATCGATCTTCTCGGCGTTCTCCTCAATCTTATTCGTCAGCGTGCAAACGCTGGCCGTGTCAAAGCCGTAGTCCGTGTCCGGCTGTGGCGTTCCTGCCGTCGTTGTCGCAGCCGTCGGAACCGGTGACGGAGCACTTGTCGTTGCCGTACGCGGTATCGTATTATTATTATCCGACTGCCTGTACTTGGCAGAATAGTATGACGTCGCCGCTGAGTTCCGGGACGAGATCGTATTCCCAAAATGCTTACGCTGTTTGCCTACATCGTAGGCTAGCATCAAAATGTCTCGGGGCAAGCGTTTCTCGCCAGGATTTAAGGGTTTCACGCACAGCACTACACGATAGGCCTGCGGAGAGACTAGTGCCGTGTAGTGCAGTAGCTTCCGAAGCCACGAAGGAAGATACCGATTGAACAGTGCCGACTCAATGTACGATATCAGCTCGGTCTGTCGTACGAGCTTCGACAGTTCCGCTGTCTTCTTGAGTGCCTGAATGTCATGCACTGCTATGCCCACCAGAAGATTCATCAGAATCACCGTGACAAACAACAGAAACAGCACGAACGTGATCTGTGCACTGATCTCGAGCAGCACATGCGGATCCTGTCCGTTCGGATCGTTGGTCAGCAACGACAGATCCTGTTCTCCGATCATCATGACCAGCACCGTGATGAAACCCATCAGAGGATTCGCAAACACCGGTGACGACGGAAAGATCACACAGAAACTTATCGTAAATCCGACCAGCATGCACGAGTAGGCCATAAAGAGTTTCGCAAACTCTCCTTGTACTTTCGTGTACATGGCCACGTACACACCGAAGATCGGAAGCTGTCCGATCATCAGCATCAAATTCGTCCAGCCCAGCAACACCGCAAAAGCGGCTATGTGATTCTGCCAGATGTCCGTGCGTTTATTGTAAATGTAGGAGGTTAGGAACACGCTGACGATCACAAACCACTCGATGATGTTCTCTACCTGGGTCACGTAATGCCTGAATGACGAATATCCGGTCAAACCATACAGTTTCCGAAATATCTCTCCAATAATAATCACCACCAGAACCCACCATTGCATCTCAATAACAAACGGGTTCTTGCGTAGCATATCACCAAGAATCGATTGCTTCTGGCACAGTTCCTGATCCTTAATCGTTTCGTTCATGTCCTTGCTGCCATTGTAGCAACTGTGCGCCAAGGCGGTCAGCACGTACAGCGTTAGGAACAGTACCGTTGTAAAGCAGAACGCCAATCGGGCAATGTAGTACTTCCGAATCTTACCCCATTTAATGTACAAAAAGGCAGAGCACAACGGATGCTCAAGAAACTCTTTCTGACCCTCGTCCACGAATGTATTCAAGTAGCTGATCTCTCGCGGATGACAGTGCTGCAACAGCTGCCGAAAATCTAGTTCCAGTTCGACCTCACGTGTGCTCGTGTCCTGGGACTGATGCAGCGTAATAGCAGCGTCCAACTTTTGATTGATCATTGCCAGTGAAGTGGGAGTTTTGCGTGTGATCACGTTCAGAGCACTGGTACCCTTGCGAGACTTGGTCGTCACATCGGCACCATGATAGATCAGCATCTCAACGCAGTGTGCCAGACCATCCAGAGCGGCCAAGTGCAGTGCCGTAAAACCAAACACATCTTTGTGATTTACATTTGCACCCCACGATATCAGCGTCTCCAGAATATCAAAGGCGTAGTCTGACTTACCGACAGCAGCGTGCAGTGGAGTGCGTTGATCAAAGTCCTCTGCGTTCGGATTTGCATTTCCATTGCGCAGCAGAGACTCCACACACTCCAGACTAGACGTACGAGCGGCCAGATGCAGCGCAGTGAATCCCCGATGGTTTTTCAGTTTAGCATCAGCTCCTTTGGCCAGCAGCAAGTTTACACACTCCCCATTTCCTTCATCAGCGGCAAGATGTAGTGCCGTCGATTCTTTCTCGCGTATACAAATCCTTATGTTCGGATCAGCCGTTGGGCTCTCCAGCAGAATCTTCAAACACTGTGCCAGGCCCAGATCAGCAGCCAAGTGAATCGGATTCGTTCCGTTCGGTTTCAATGAATTCACATCTGCTCCCTCAGTTATCAGCAACTGGACACACTCAACGGCATTTGCTCTGACGGCGCAGTGCAACAATGATTCCTCACAGTTCTGTTTATTCGTGTTCGTCGTAATCGTCGCTCCGTTATTTATCAGCATTCTCGCTGTTTCCGGTGAGTTTCCAAAGGCTGCACAATGCAACGGTGTGTAGCACTTTGGCAACAGATTCACATCGACTTTCTTTCCAATCAGAAAACTCGTGCTCGTCAGACATCCACTGAACGCTGCCAAATGCAACGCTGATATTCCATTCGGATCACAAAAGTGTAAATCAGCTCCGGCCGCGAGTAGTCCTTCCAATAAATCCCAACGCTTTAGAAACGCTGACCACAGAAACGCAATATTCTTTTCGGCCTTGGTAGACTGCTCGAACACCTTTCGCACGTTCTCTGCAATTGTGTTACCCTGCTCGATGTCCTCCAGCAGTTTCGAGCGTCCCGCCGAGATCTTCATTTGCTCCAGCAGATTCGTTCGGATCGTATCGCTGCAGATTTGCACGCTTAGCTCAGCGCTGGGCTCCTCAAAGCTATCGTACATGCTGGGCACACTTTCGGCCGGCGGTGATGGACCACACTCCATGTACTCAAAGTCCTCCGATGGATACTCCTCTTCGATCATTGTTTCCGGATCGGTGCGCCATCGGACCATTGTACTCGGTTGCACGGTTTTGAATCTGCTAGCCGAAAAATGGTTTATTGTATAGAAAAATTTAATATAAATTTGAAAGTGTCCATGATTTGGATAGATCCAGTGGGAGCGTTTTACCTTGCAAAAGCTTATGTCGAAAAACAGAGACGCACAAAATCTAAAGCCAAGACACCTCCGCCAATCACAACGTCCAACAATCGTTGCATCGTGCGGTAATGACTGGCGTAACAAATAAAGGACCTACAAACTCGCGCCTTAAGGTGCTAAAAAAGGACGTTTTAGGTTATTTGGTAAGCCAGTCATTATCTCACAATTTATCGATTTCTAACGCGACTGTTACGTAACGGGCTTAGTGCGGTGTTTTAAGACATGCGATTGTTTCTCCCTATCGAAAAATCAATGTTTTAACCTTGAAAAGGGGAGAGTGAGTTGAGCTCGAGATGCCATCTTGGTAAAAATTTCCAAGTAATGTGTTGTTCTAAAAATATTCCTTTAATGGTTGCTCCAACGTCAAAATTGTGTATGAACTGAATACTGAAAATAAAATTTGAATACCTTTTCCCAAGAAGGATTTTTCTCTTCTACTTACTTTTACTTTTGTTAAAATAAAAAACACATTTTGTTTGTTTTAAAGGATAAATAGTAAGAAAAATCTATCAATTTTATCTAAATGAAATCTATTCATTCTATCTAGATGAAATCTATCCATTTTATCTAGATGAAATCTACCCATTTTATCTAGATGAAATTTATCCATTTTAACTAACGCGGATATCGTTGATAGTCCAAATACAAGTCGATAGTCAAAATATCGTTCGATAGCAAGTTGATAGACAAATTACTATTCAATATTTGAAAAGTGTTCGAAAGAAAAGTTTTAAGATTTTTCAGAGTTGTGCCCGTACTATCGACTTACTATCGAATGCTATTTGAAATATCTAATGCTATTTTGGCTATCGAATGCTATTTCAAATATCAAATGGTATTTTGTCTATCAACTTGTTATCGAATGGTAATTTGACTATCACATGCTTTTTAGGATATCGAGTGTCGACACCGAAAACTGATTGAATTAAAGACATTTATAAAATATTAATAGTTTTAGCTTGTTTGAAAGTCAATAACTATAGATAGTCGAAAGGTAGTCGATACTCAACTATGGGCAAAAGTCTATTAGATAGATATCTGTCCCACAGTGGATAGTCGAAACTGTCACCAGTCGATGGCCGGCTATAGTCGACTACAGGTGACTGTTTGTAACATATTTGGCTGACTGAAAGATGATTTAGGATTTCACAGTATTTTTAGGCAAAAGACAGACAACAATTATATGGCTGCGTAAGAGGTTCGCATCGAGCAGATAGGACAAAAATGGCGAAGAATTATTAATAGAATTATTCTTTTCTACAAGTTTGATGTTATTTTCGTCGTAGGAACAACCGTTGGAATCATTTAAAAAAACATGTTAACATTTTAACATTTTATATATATAATACATGGTGAATTATAGATAAACTTCGTATATTCTATGGTCAATTTTAAGACTAAACATACAAATAATTGTGTCGATAGTGTGATAACTTATCTATAAAAGGTCCTGGAAACACCTACTAGTAGCCCAAATAAATAAATCTAGAGGGTTCCAAAAGGCAATCAATGAGACCCGGTCGAAACCCGAAATATTTTTTAATATTTGATTTTTAACTATGGGCAGTGAAGTATATCAAGTGAAGTTAAAAGAAATGTTTTAATAATTATTTGCGCCTTTAATCTAAGATGGCGGCTTACGTGCGTCTCAAAACTCGAAAGCTTTTGATTTTTCGGTCATAACTACACAATCCATTGCAAGGTAAAGGCCGATTTTTATTCCAACTCACTGGATTTATTACAAAATGCTAATATTTTAGTGTACGCTAAAAATAAAACCATTGTGTGCAGTAAAATTTTGCTTTTTATAGTCAAAACATTTTTTTACAATATATTATATTAATAGTAAAATAATGAATAATTCAATAAGCCAAAAAATACTCTTTAAATTCAAATTATATCGTTTTGCTTTATTTAAGAATCGAAATGAGGGATCTTAGATAAAGCATATATTATAAAAGTCGTGGCCAATCTAAGCGGAGATCCAAAACAATCACACTGATACACTGGCGTAAAAAAAGATGATCATGATATACATATAAATACCGAATGTCATCGGCTGATAAACATCAATATTGCAATAAGCAAAACAAAAATTTGAAGAGGTCGTTTTAGAATTATTAAGTAAAAATTATTAAATTTATAAGACGACATTTTTAAATAATATTTCATACTCTTTAATTTTCATAATTTTTTTTGAGCACTATTTTAGGTTTTTTTTTCTAGAGCACTTTTTTTTCTACAGCACTTTTTTGTTTTTGTTTACTAAAGCACACAATTGTTATTTTGTTAGCGGAAATTTGTAATTGTTATCCATTTTTGGCTTATAGGCTACCGGTGTGTCTTACCTGGGTGACATGGACATCGACAGTGGAACACCTTCGGTCTCGATGGCCACACTGGCCGCTCTGGACACACGACGATGCTTTGGCTTCGTCGAGCCTTCCTTATAGCCTAGATTCTCCATCGCATGCTTTCAACTATAAAATACTCTAATAATGGTATCTCTCTCTAACTCGCTCTCTCGCCGTCCCTCGCTCTCTTTCTATTTCTGTATATGTATTTAGTCGTAATTTAGCGGCGATTTCGTCGAGTTTCCCAGGTTCTCAGCACTCTTTGTGCCTGCGCCACTTAATTCACTCCGATTAGATTGATTAGTAATTGGATCAATCAGAAACACACACACATACACACATAGTCAGACAGACAGTTTTCCTTGATTGTTAGGTCACATAAATGACAAAAAATAAACAAATAAACGTTGTGCAGTTGGTACTAGTGTTTCTGTGTGCTGTTGTTGTCATTGTTGCTATTTTTGTATTGTTGTTGTAGGAACATTATGGCGCACTGTATTCAAATAAATATATTATATATATTTATTATATTAAAATACTATATAATAATAATAGTAATAATGTATAGTCGGTATAGCTATATATCGATGCACGATCAATAGAACTGGCAATAGCGTGGGAGCGTTGTGGCAACACGACGTGCGCTCGGCTTGCCTGAGTTTTCGCGTGTGTGTGATTTTTTTATTTTTTTTTTGGGATGGACAATTAATGGTTATGAATGTCATTATTAATGGCGACAGATTATTTTTGGGTCAGCGTTCTCTCGTGTGTTTGTGTTTTTTTTTTGGTTTTGGTCGCGGGATTACGTGTGACGTGTGAGCGCTAGACGCCACATTAGGATAGTAACGGTGTATTATGTAATAGGCGCACAGAGAGAGGAAAGGTTCTTTTTTGGGCAAACGATCTTTATTGTATATAGAGTATTTTCCGAATCTTACAAATCTTAAGTTTATCGCATTATATAGTAAAAAAAAATGGGTTTATGGATATTTCTTCCCTGAATGTATTTTTAATGGGACAAATATCCATTTTAATTGTAGAGACGCTTAAGTATTGAATTTTGGCTAAAAATTATACTGCTTTATTATATAAACTCTCTTAAATATATTTTATGACATTTATAAGCATCTATCTGAAGTTTATTATTATTCCTCTGTAATATATTACCCGCACAAAATATAAAAGAAGGACAATTGATTTATACTCCACTTTTTTCTTGTGGATATTTTCACACTAAAAGGATATTTATTTTACACCATGGAGGTATTTTTTTTTTCAAATCCTTTCAGGTTACTTTTAAAGAGAGGACGTTTACCCATATTGGTGAAGTATTTTTCTAATTATGCAAAATGTTTCTTTTCCCAAAAAGTTCACTATTTTTTTTAGGTTGCTAAATCGACCAAACCATTTTTTTTTAAATTGAAATATCTGTTTTTTTTTAGAATTTTAAACGGGTTCCCTCATAGAGGACAAATTGTCTCTTTTCCAAAAAAAAAATAATTTTATTAAAAACACATTTTTTCGAGACTTCGTCAGAAATAAAATACCTCACGGTCACTATAGGTTCTATATTTCTATACTAAACAGTGAAAGGCATAGAAAAAAAGACTTTCATCAAAATCATAAACAATTAGGTATTATTTTTTAAACCTTATGCTAGGAACATTTTTGATTTTTCTAATACCGCACAATCCCTAAGAGATGGCGGCAAGATTTTGCTCAGATGTCATTAGCTGAAATTGCAATGCCGCCATTTTGATAAAGTGATGGCGCTAAAGTGACTTATGCGCCAAATATTTTTAACATAAACTGTTTGGTGGTAATTTATTAGCTCCAAATTCAACTCTCGTGTATGAGTAGTGATGTTGAGAGTGAGATGTTGTACGTTCTGATAACTATCACCGATTTTGACCAAAGGAGTAAAGGCGCAAATAAAATTCCCAGATTTTCCGGTGCATCAATTTAGAGACGTCTACCAGATTATGGATATCAAATCCGACAATTCGTTGGAGGTGGAAAACATGTAGTCCTCACAGCAAGCCAGACCCAAAGGCACACGATGCTAAGACCATCTCCATTGGTACAACGAATGTGAGTCAATCCTAGATTAGCTACTCGGCCTTTGACTGGAGACAGTTTTTTCAAATGAACTGAAGAGAATTTAAAAAAAAGGAGAAAGTGGTTTCTGGTGGACTTAGTTTCTCAACTATTTCCGTTCTTAAGATGGAGGCGGAAAGAGATGAAAATTCTCAGCAATGGATCGTGAGAAAAGGGAGGGTATGCTAGGGTAAATAATGGGTAAGCTATATCATGCTAAAGCTAGACGTCTAGAAGAAGACAACAGACGGGAACTGTTAGGTAACCATAACAGTGGTTGTCACCACCCAACTTCCAAAGCCATTTGAATCGCAATATTAAAACGGCACGTACGATCTCAACCGATGATCTGTAACTCGCTACTGAGAACCAACTCTCCAAAAGGTAATAGATAAATAATAATGGCATCAAAAGTCGAGAAGTGTACGAAGAGAAAATAGAGACAGGATGGACCAACTGATTATGGGCCAATTGATTTATTGCGTCGAGGTGCTGAAGCATAGTTTAAAACACTGCAAAGCCGTCAGAAGAAATCTATGACAAAGCTTCTTAATGAGCACTTCGGATTGAAAAATTCCATGTATAGCTATTGCAATATAGTTATCTTAACAACATCAGAGAAGCACAATCGGTCCAAATTGAGACCTTGCATGCTGTTTCGTCCATGTATTTTTAGGAACGATTCGTTTAAATGATATTTACTTTTCTATCTCTCAAACTAGCCTAAAACTTCCCGTAAAAACAATTCTCTTAAAAAATAATTGATTAAATTGGTAAGAAGCCCTTAAGCTTTATCTTAAAGATTTGCCAAAAAGTATATGAATAAATATAAAATTAGTTTAACCTAAATGGCATTGAGACATGGGTCGTTAGCGTGTGGATCTTAAAGTACGTTTCATAGTAATCGAATCATACGAGGCATGTTAAGAAAGTAAATGTACTAGATTTTTGTAGGTATTAAAAATGTATTTGTGCAAAAGATCCCATCCGAACGACTCCAAAACTTGCTTTGTTGCGTTATCCGAGTGGGATGCAGCAATCCTCTTGTTTTGAATTGCCCTTTAATTTTTTAAAGTCTCAAAATACCTAAGGATTGATGGCTTCACCTTGAGGTAAAAATTTGATCAAAATGATAACTTTGTGGTCATAATACACGCCTTTGGCAGTATTGTCTTTTGGTTTGAGGGATAAAGTGGACAACCCAAGTTTCATCCCTTAAAAAAAGTGCTGAAAATCATCACCACCAACTTCAAATACCTTAACAACCAGATAACGGATACCGCTGCAAATCTTGCACTAAGCGGATCATTTTATCACAAAACACGTTGCTGTGACCAAAGTTTTTGTCGTTATGACGCAAAAATGGAAGGAGCTAGGCTTCAAGACAGTGTGACCAACATAGCAAAAAAAAACCTTTGCCAATGATGCCCTGGTGAACTTGATTACTGGATATGACTCGTAGAAACAATGCTGTAGTTTTTAATGGACAAATGGACATTTCATATAATGGGATAATTTATCACTGTGCATTCTCAGGATATTTAACCTTAATTAACTTGACAAGTACAAATGAACATTCTTTTTTAAAAAAAATATATCTGCCCTTTTTTAGCGTCATTCAATAAATTTTTTTAACAATTTAGAATTTTTTCAAAAAAAATTGTTATCCAAAAAGTGAAGGTTAATGTCAAGGGCTTGTGCATTGATCTCCGGTACCTAATCATCAGTAAAAAGTCTCAGATGTTTTTTTCTGAAGTTAGTTTGCTACTCGCTTGTGCAATAATCCAGGAAAATTAACGTCAGAAAAATGATTGAAGGAAATTAAGGAATCCCATCCCCTCTCAAGCCTATTATAAGTTGCATTATACCAGTCGGCATCACAGATCCCACTGTGCGGTGCGATTGTGAAAGCACTGCGCGGTGAGTACGTCATTTGTAGTTTATGGCGTTTAGGTTAAAATATATATAACTATAAGTAGTATTGAGCTCTAGTAATCTAGTTTTTACAGTTAATAGAATCAAATAAATCTAAATTAAGAATTGTATATACACATATTCTTAACTGTGGGAACTTTTAATTTTAATTCCTAGGAAAATATCCTTTTTGGATGAAAGTATTTTTTAATACAAAAAAAATATACAAATAACAAAAGGGATAAAAATAAGATGTACAATATTCTTTATTCATTTTTTCTTCATTAAATTTGACTTTGGGCCAAATGGATTAAAGACAAAAAGATTATATCCAAATGAAGCATTTTCGAACAAACACTTATTAAAAAAAAATTGTACATCATATTTTAAACAAAAATAGTTTATTTTAAATACACGTATTCTAATATCAAATAAAAAAAAAAACAAAAACTCTTTTTACAATTTTCAAAAAAAAAAATCAAAAATTAAAGATTTACTTTTGAAGCTTTACCACAAACTATTTAAAATTAGGACAATCTTTCCAGAGAACACTTTCAAAACCAGTTTAATTAACATTAATGATAAAAATGGAACCAATTAAACGAATTACTCTTCAAAACCATCGCTATTGCCAGTTTTATTGTTTCGGCACCAATTCACTAATCACTAAATCTTTCAAATCTTTAAAAAAACACTTTTACACGTACTTCACTCTACGAACGCGTACAGCAAATTCATCCCGACAAAAACTAAAAAAACTACGCAAATCAAATCTGTACAATTAAAGATAAGATATGCTATTTCAATTCCGTTGTAAGATACACGAGGCAAACGCGAGAAAAGGAGCGCGCCAGGGTTGCGCTCTTCCAACGAGATGATCTTTACCGTACGGCAACTGAGCGGTAACTGCCGATCATTCGAAACACTTGAGCATCAATAAAATGCAAAGCAGAAAATTCTCACAAATGCCATTCATTTGGTATACACACACACACACACATACGCAAGCAAAAGGTATATTATATAGTTGTTAGTGAAATTGCGCATGTGTGAGTGTGTGTAAATAAACACATCAATATACACATGATCAAAATCTTAAAACATTATTATTATTATTATTATTATTATTATTATTATTATTATTGTCGCTGTGGTGTGCGAGAGAGTAAGAGGCGGCCGGTACCGTAGAACGTGTATCGTGATTCTGAGACACCGCCTTATCTCAGAGAAGACAAGTTCACCCGAAAAAGCTGAGATTGGAGTCTAAACTCTGCCAGAAAAAACGTCAGAAACAGCAAAACCAAAGAATCAACAAAATCCGCATAAACAAGGCAATTACATAAATAAATAAATAATAAATTTTCATTGACTTTAGGTATACTAAATAAATACGTAGATCGAGAGAAAACACAATCCACAGAATGGAGTATATATTATCTATATATGCAAATACGAGTAGATGGTTGTAAAAAGCTTTTCGAGCAAATAGAAGACTTTTAGACGAGATAGCAGACCAATTCCAACGAATTTTAAAATGATTTATGGTCTGAATTGGAGAAACAGAAGTTGGCAAAAAAATGAACATATGATCATTGTTTTTCACCTGAGTGATCGCAAATGATCGCAATTCATATGTTTAGTATAAAAAACAATATAAACAAAATAATCAGTAAAAAATATTATGAACAACTAAATGATCTAGATTTTTTTGATCAGTAAGTGTTTTAAAAAAAGTAATCGCCACTTTAAATTTTAAGTGATTGCCATCAAACAAGCTGCTAATCTGTTTTTTTTGTGTATAGACAAAAGATCGGGTTTACACTTTTTAAAATCGTTCTTTTTACTTCCCTTGGTAAATATGACCTGGTCCATATATCTATCGACACCTTTTTAACACACTTCTACTTATTCGATCCAGATCAAACTTGGCACAGAGACTCGTTTACACGCGACCAAAAAAAGAAAATTCAAATCGAAAAAAAATCTTAATTGAAATTGCCCTAACTTTGAAACCTTTATCCAATTATAAAAAATTCATACAGTTTTAAAAAGCAAATTTAATTTCTGATTAAATAAGTGAAAAAAAATAATTTAATTATTTTTGTTTATAGAAATCTGCTAGCTTCTCCGGTAAACCCGCCATTAGCGCCTTTATGGTGGCTGCTGAGACCTTCTTGCTGACTGCATTCCATTTATTTCTAAAATCTTTCTCGTCTTTGGCTGTCTTCAATTTTGTTTTGGTCAGATCCCAATATCTCTCAACAGGCCGAAGCTTTGGACAGTTTGGTAGGTCGGCTTCCTTTGGCACTATTTCGATGTTATTTTCTTTGCACCATTGGAGGGACACTTTGGTCTAGTGGCAAGATGGTAGATCAGGCCAAAAGAAAGAAAGAAATTCTGTGTTTTCTAATAAATGGCAGCAATCTTTTCTGGAGGCACTTTTTTCATAAATTTCACCATTAATAGTGCCAGATGCTACGTAACTCTAACTTCTTAGCCCACAAGTGCAAATCGCTTGCCACACGAGAAACTTCTTGGGGAACTTTGACTTTTGTTTTGTTTTAAATTGTTT
>JAAAKO020087262.1:0-22485 GCA_010015015.2 Bolitophila cinerea
TTTTAGATTATACATTGCTTTGACACTACACTCCACAAACATGTTTACATAACACAACTTCCTACTACAAAAACCTTGAAAAGCCAAAAACTTACACTTATTTGAATGATTTTTTTAAAATTTAAAAAGAGGATCCTCTAGAGTTACTTGTCTTTTTTTATCTCGAGAATATCGGCGTTTTTTTAGAAATGATCAGAATTTTAAAAAAATGTATAAGTTGAAAAGTAAAAAAATCTTTATTTCTCGGGCAGAATCTCTGCAAAATTCAACAATATTTTTTGGCTAAGTAGGGATTTCTTTGCTTGGTATCAAATGATGCAGCATGCACATTGTTATTAGCCGCCGACGATTTCTCTTTCTCTTTTTTACTGCTGCTACATATATAAATCATCAAAATTCAAATGCCGAATTTAGAACCTATATAGTATATATACATAAACTGTAAATCTCAATCTAATCTCGAGCTCAAAACATTACAACCCAATTCTGCAAGTCCTAACCTAAAGTGTGAAATGAATACTAATGCTGTCAAATTCTCAACTCTCGAACATAAACACACACTCGTATATTATAAGACTTTCATTCAACAAAACTTATGTTTACTATTAAATATCATTCCAAAATTATTTACATAAATGACACAAGAACTTGTAAAACTTGATATAATTTTATAGTTTAACTTTATATAAATACCATATTTATAGTGACGTAATAATGATTATTCTGATAATTCCACCAAAGACTAGATAATTATGGTAATTATTTTGATAACAGTTTGTAAACACGCGATTAGCGACATCGTCTATCTTTTATATATTATTATGTGATTTGCGCGAAGAAATATTTTTCTTAGATTCTGATAAGATTTCTTGTACATACCTTTTATTTGAAGAGTGCAAGAGCAGCAGGATCGAGCGTGTAATTCCGATTCGAAGTCACTCACCAGACAGACAACAACATTCTCATTCGTTTTAATAAACACAAACACGTTGCTACAGCGTGTAGAGTTGTATATTTACTTTATGACGTTTAGCGGTACTTTCGTGTATTGCGTTTCGTGATGACGATGGACTTGCGATAATGATAAGAAACGTCACTTTCACAATGACAGCAAGCATTTGATGGACTGATGAACAGTGAAAATGGAAATATAGGTACCATCTGCGCATGCTTGTAAAAGAATGCTGTAATATATATATGAATGTTTAGCTTGAGGAGCAAAATTCATTAGCAAGTTTATAAATAAATAGATAATATAATGATTACCTCAAAAAACATCTTTACATTTCAATAAAAGCGTGTGTAACTTGTACAATTCATAAATGTCTCTTATATTTTCAAATTCTACTGATAAAATACATTTCGGAGAGCAATATACATTAATAAAAATTACATATTTAAATTAAATATCGATTTTCATGTTGAGAAATATTAAATAATATTATATTATTAAACATGACTTTCATGTTAAGTAAGACAATTAAAAAGTTCAGATGTTTATTGTTATATTATTTAAACAAATATGGTGTCGAATCGAACGCACCACCATTTATCCATTTATCTTAAAGGCCTCCCAGAAAGCTGTCACCGTGTGTCTTGGTGCTGACCATGTACTGATCGAGTTCGTTGTCCAGATCCTCCTTGCTTTTTGGAGCTAGTTTGCGGTCTGTGCGTACGTGCGATCGAGAGAAGAAAGAAAGGTGTTAAAAATTAAATACTATATTATATTTTGGATTTACCAGTCACCGGGCGACCGACTGCACGTCCTCGGCTCCTCGAGCGTCCTTTTTGTGCGCCAGCAGGGTTGGATACATTAGCTTTTCGTGACCTGTTTGATTGGACATTATTTTTATTAGCATTGTTACCTGGACGATTATTGATTCGGCCAACGCGAGAAGCGGATCGTGTGCGTGTCACTGAATTCGTTTGTGCTGCACTGAAAATTAATTTAATTTTAATTTAAGTTGGTTATTTAGGTTTGAAGCCTTCCGTAAAATATCACACTTACATCGATTTCGACCGACCCATTCTTTGCTTGGCTCCAATTTCCACACGAGCACCTCGCTGAGTATTGCCTCGGACAACGTTAACATTCTGTCGCTTTAATACGCGACCCTTCAAGACAGCCTTGCCGCCACCAACAACACCACCACCACCACGGCGTGCCCCTTTGCCATTCGAGTCGTTCACTGGCTGGCTTCCCAAACGATTAGAAACCGAAAATCTACGTTGACGACCCCCCTGTGGGACGGATTTGTTAATTTGATTGCGTCTTCCTCGTTTATTGATTACATTCGATTTAATCGAATTATTGCGCTGTGCATCTGATGTGCTTTGACGACGTCCTCGAATGGCGGCCCCTTTGGATGGGAGAGGGGCACTACTACGGTTCAGGTTAAGCCTTGAGTTGCTGCGCTTTAATGCTACGGGTGCTCTTGATCGTGAGTTAGAACGTTTCAGAGATTGGTGTGTTGGTGTGTTTTGACGTGCTTGAGGCGGTTGCCTGGAGCGAGAACGAGAGCGTGGAGTCACGGTTGTGGGAATATTGGAGCGATTGAGTCGTCGACGTGGATGACCAGTGGCCACAGGGACTGAGCGTGTTCCCAGACGGGCAGTCACGCTTGCAACAGAATTCGAACGACGGCGCATTGTGTTCTGTCCAACCACGTAGTCTGCTTGCATGCTGCGCGCGTACCCAAAAAAAAGAAAATAGCTGGTTATGAAGTGCAGTGCTCTCTATCTCTCTTTATCTTTCTATGTATTGATGCTAGCCAATGCTATCAGTCCGAAAACCATTTGATTTTTTGTGTGTGTTTTAAATTATGATTATCTCATCTCAATGTAAATTGGATGCTTACGTTCGAACATTGGACACACTGTTGGATCGATTTAAACGACGACCGTTTGGTCCACCTGTGATGAGATTAGCTGCGCCTCTCTTCAACGCAACACGGTTTCTAGTGCGATTTGTCAGCTGCTGCCTTGCCGGCAGGCTTGATCTTACGCTGTTCTGTAAACAATATTCAGAAAGAGGGGGATTTGGATAAGTGATATATGTTAGATGTTTCCAATTGTGTGTGGATCTTCTATTCAATTAAAACACACAATGGCCGGAATGGTTTTTGTTTTCATTTTCTGTAGGATGATCTCAGTCACACATCTTTATGGCAAAACTATCCGATTATTGTGGCCAGAATAAAATATTTACTCGTTTCAATTTCAGTGCCAGGCGTTGCTTGTGCTTTTTGTCTAGTTGCTCGAGAAACTGACGATTGTGAGACGAAGCCTTTGGAACGCTAGCAGCACGTTGGTTTCTGGTCAGACTCTGCGAGCGATCACCACGATTGGTATTTGTATTTCGGCGTGTTGGAGACGTTGGTGGTCCAGACTTTTGGATGCTCGTGAAACGATCGTTGAGCGAAAGTTTCGTGGAGCTGTTAACGTGGATCTTATTGATGGATTGCATTATGTTTGTGTTTTGTGGACGAAACACCAGGTGTTACAGATGCCGTACTCTACGTAATCTGAAAAATAAAATAAAAATATAAAACGTATTCTTAACAAATTTAATACGACGGACGGGTAGGCAAAAGAGCAATATGTCGCAACACGCTGCGAGCATCTGGTTAAACATTACGACGATTCTATTTTTAAATACTGCACTTATATTTATTTATATGAGAGAATTTGATCACTCCGGGGGGACGCCTACGCGATTGTACAGTGTCAAAGGTATTTTAGTCTAATTTGGCGATTTTTCTACAAGCTAAAATTATGCGATTCGAATTCACTCACCTTAAACGTTGCAGTAAATTTGTGGAAAGCGCAGAATAAATAAGAAAGATTTTGGACAGACTGTTTTTATAAAGTTTAAAGGCTTCCTTTGATCTTTTTTGTACTGTATACTAAAGGCGGAAGATTTATGTTCGGTGATTACGATTAGTGTTTGCTGTGCTTTTTGCTGTATGAATATAATAAATTAAAATTTCCAAAATGCAAAATGGTTGAACAGTTTGACAGCGTTCGCAAGGTTTAGGTATTGCCTGATGCCTGATTAAATTGGTGTTTATTACAGAAGTTAAACAGCTATTATTCGAATATATTCTATTATTGCATAGGTGGCGCTGCGGCAGTAATTTAAATGAATATGTTTACATGCACAAGAGTGGGCAGAGAGGGTTGTGGTTGTGAACGTTTTATTATTAGGGGTCCTTCATGCTTAGTAGAGGCGCTATTTTTGTGGTGGTTTGGACAGTTTAAAGACTCCCTGAAAACTATTCAAATGGCCCCGTATCGTTAAACTGTATGAACAGCTGGAAGTTAATATATTATATATCATATTTCATATATAGCATGATTACTACCGATTACTACTTTTAACTGATCAAATAATAAACAGCTAAACTGTATTGAGAAAATATGCCTGAATATGTAAATCTGTTTTTTTTTAATGAGCTTAGTTAAAATAATACAAATTAAATAAATTAAAAAACAATTATCCAAAAGTAGAAGCTATATATATATATTTATATATATATATATATATTAAAGAATATTAGAAAATAACAACAATGGCGTCTAAAATATCTTATAGCTTCAGCGATTAGCAATTGCCTGTCGATGAGAAACAATATATTACCTTCTTCCTTATTTACGCGTTAAAAATCCCTACAGACATACAATCGTTTTTTTAATGGAAGTTTGAGTGACGTATTTCATATTCATAGCGTATATAAAAGACGCACTGCACTTCACACGACGGACTCATTGCACAGACAGACAAACATAAATGCTTCCTTATTTATATAAAAACAAAATGAAAAAATATACATTGATCAAATATCAATATCCATACATTGTTTATATTATATCAATTTGAATATTAAAATAATGGATCAAGAAACTACGCGTCAACCATATGCAGATGCACTCGTTTTATTGTTTGCAATGTCTGTTAAAAACCTGCATAAGGTAAACAAAATAAAGAATAATAAATAATGGAAACCTTATTTTAAAAAAAAGGTATAAAACCCATTATCACACAATTTTGAGTATCAATTTACCTTTAATCCAATTTCGAGAAACGTGATCAAGTGAGATCAATATCTTTTATCAAAAATCATGCAAGCATCCAGAGTTGATTCGTCTGACAAAAACATAACCTATTCAGTGGCTACGCTCGCAGACCATGATCGCATCCTAGATTGTATGCGTCTTTACTTCTATCCCAACGAGCCCATCAATTTGGCATTGGGAAAGCAAACGTGCATCGCCGAAACGTGTGACATGTCCGCGATTCGGTACGGCACATCGATCATAGCTACAGCGGCCGATGGTAGTGTAGTTGGTGCACTGATCTCGGGACCAAGTTTTAAGGATGAGTCTAAAAAGCAATTAGCCGATGCTCCCGAGTCCACGAACCCAATGTTTCTGGAACAGTTGAAGCTGTGGGCGTTCTACGACAACAAGTTTGATGTGTTCACAAAATATGGAGTTGACAAAGTTCTTTACATGAACTCGATCTGTGTGAATCCGATCTATCAAGGTGCCATGATTTCGATTGAAATGGTTAAGATGTTTATCCAGCTAGGCAATGTGCATGGATACTCTTGCGTTGCACTGGACTGTACGAGTGTGTACGCCGAGAAGTTGGCTGTGAAATTTGGCATGGAACTTGTAGGAGAAATGGCGTACGCCGAGTATACGGATGAAAATGGAGAGCCTGTGTTTAATCCACCGGAACCACATACGCACATCCGAAAGTTTATTAAATTTTACTCAAAACACGATATGAATTCATCGATTTTTTGAAAATTTAAATAAAAAAATATTAAATATTTAAAAATGTATATTATTATATAAATATATGATTACACTTAATTGAATTATTTTTATTGGCTGGAATTTTTTCTGTAGTATATTTGAACTCTTACAATTTCTGGCGAAACTGCGTAGTTTAGGATTTAGAATCTGAAAACTTCCCAACCCCCTCTCCCACCTTACAAAAGGATGATAGGCCTAAATATCAATATTTTATTTCTAGAAAATCACTATTACGGTTAAAATGTATAAAAAAATAGTAAAACTAGTATTTAGCGTTTCATAATTTAAGATAAGATATAGTGTTTGGTATTGAATTAAAGGTATTTTATATTTATTATTATATTTATTATTATATTATATATTTTATACCATTTAATATGATCTATGCAGTTGTTGGAAATTGTCAAAAGATATGCCATTCAACAGGAGCTGACCCTGTCCTAAAAAGGGTATACAGCCCAAAAATATAAGGCCTTTAAAAAATGTTGTCATAAAAAACGTTTTTTTCCCTCGCCTTTCCAAAAAGAACAAAGATGAAAGCAAAAAAGTAATTATTGCAGTTGGTGCTGCCAGATGTATTTTATTGTTGCGTATGAAAAATTGGCAGCACCACATGGAAAACTTAGTTTGAGAGCCACTGACGCAAACTCAAAAAAACCTCTCTGGTCTCTGTTGTTGTTTACCTTTACATTATATTCTTTACAAGTAAACGTTTTGTTTGGTCAACCAAAAGTGTATCTAAAATCAAATTATTTCTAAGGTGGCCCATGTCTGCGGGCCCCACAAATAATTGAGAAATATTCCAGATAAACATAAAACATGCTGTAATTAAAAACTATTTAGCAATGAGCAGGAAAGTTTCATTCGTAGAGTTTGAACGTCGCCTCCTCTTCGGTCTAGTCTCAAAACACCGGGACATTGTGGAGAACAAGCGTGCCGACTCGAATACAGTGCATCGCAAACAGCAAGCCTGGCAACAGATTACGAACGAGTACAATCGCCAGCCAAACGTACAGAAGCGTCTCACCAAGCAACTGAAGCGTTTGTGGGAAAATACCCGAGCTCGGGCCAAACAACGACACGGCGGAAGTGGTGCGTCTGCCAGTGGGACTAAGAATACGTATGCGTGTTTTCAATTTCTATTTAAACTTAATATTGAGTAAAAATTATTTTCATTTTAGATGCTCAGAAAAGGAGGAAGACCTAATGGAATTGCACTCGGCGAATAGTTGCAGCAGTACGGGCGAACACAGTGGCATCGATGTTACAGGATTTGAGCATATGTTTGAAAGGGAGCCTAACGAAATTTTGAAAGAAGCGATAAAGAAACGGCCATCCCAGCCATCAGATGCGATTGGTGACGATAATTTTGAGCAGTTCTTGTCACCAAGTATATTAAATCATAAAACCATCATCAGCATAACAATCATTTTATTTTACTTAGTAATATCAGCACGTCTTCAAAAGCTGTCCGACTCGAGTAGTCAACAGCAGGAACTGCACAATTTGGCCATGCAACGTGAACAATTACAGATTCGTGCTCTCAAGGAGAATATTGGACGTCAGTCTGAGTTGCACGCCTTGCAGCTGGATCGCGAGAAACAGGTTTTGATGATAGTAGTTTATATAGTTTATTTTGTTATATTTATTTAAACCATTTTTTATGTATTTAAGTTATATGACTTGCGTTTGAAGCATGAAAACGAATTGCATGTGCAGCGTACGCGTAACGAACAGGAAATGCATCAGATGAAATTGGCTGAGTACAACAAAGTACAAACGGTGTCCTCGTACCCATTGATTTATAAATAATAGTTGTACACAGTATTATATTGTAATTGTATTAAAATGACAAACTTTTTTATGTGATATTGATTATGATTATTAGAGAAAAACTAGAATAATATAATTACCAAAGAATGTAAAACAATAGAATAGGTGGATGAACTTTCTTTTATGGTGACCCCCCGATGGCACTAATATGGTATGGTCGGGTGATTTATTCCTTCTCTTTGATGACGCCGATTTATAATAAAGACAGTATGCATTCAATTCATTTTTAATATTTGGATAGGATTTGAAATGCATTTATAAACTTTTATGCTTAGTATCAATCATATCAGTTATCCAGTCAAAAACAAATGTAATTTTACTGTAAACCTGCGGAAGTACGTTGTCGCATGTATGACCATCTAACAAGCCGTTAACAATACCATGTAGAACACCGTCAACTGTTAGTCCATTTCCTTCGTCGCCGTAACTGTTGACAATTGTTCCATCGACTGCTCCAGCACAAAAAGTATTCTCTCCAATAGTTTGTTCTAGGGTTTCGGCATAGAGTTTTGTGCCCAATACATGATTAAAGATGGGAACCGTAGCAGTGTTCAATTTATTGTAAAGGTCTACATTCTGTAACAAAAATATTGTATTATAAAAATTATTTCAATATTGCACAGTGATATATTACGTCATTTATGCCAAATCCGGTGACTTCGGCCAATACTCCATCAGCAAGCGATTCTCCTGGTTGAGCCAGAGCTATTGGTTGAATGGTGTCTCCAAAAGTCAATGGGGACTCGAGCTCGACAAGAGCAAAGTCAAAGTCAGAATGTGTATTATCGGCTGAGTATTGTGGGTGTATGTGTACCTTTCGGACAACAGCAAGAACTCCACCGGAATTAATATCGTCAGATCCAACTCGAACACGGAATGGGGACGGCTCAGTGTCGCTGAAAGTTCATATTCATATACGAATTTAAAAAATGGTGTTGTTTTTACTTATATATTATTATACATACTTTAAACAATTGCCAGCTGTAAGAATCCATTGCTCGTTGAGAATAGTTCCCCCACAGTAGTGGACTCCGTTTGTTGAAGACTGGATGGAAGCCACACTTGGGAAGTCTGTGATTACAGCTTTTACTCCACCGACTACCATTTTTAAATTTAAGACCGGCTAATGCTGCAAATCAGATTAAAAACTGTTGTGGTATTGGATCTCTTTTATATGAACAGAAATATCTCAAAAAAGGATAATTTTACTACTGTACTAACTGCTAAGGAAAGAAATTAGTCACCTTTTTCTAAGAAAACACTTTATGCTCTCACTAGAGGCGCTGTTTTTATTGTGTTTTTTTTAAATTGTAAAGTGGACTGTCAAAAATGGTCAAACATGTGTTTTTCGAGGTTATGTAAACATAACACCACGACCACACATGTAAACAAAGATATATACTAAAATATTATACATACACGGATTTTATTCGTTTTGTTAAAGGCATCATAGTTTTTAATTTATATATTGAGTTAGGTAAAAAATGATGAAAATGAGAAATTAGAATGTGATCAACAGTTGAAAAACATTTTTTATACGGTTTCTGTAGTTTTTTAATTTACTTCAAAATTGCTTATTATTATTATTAACTTGAGATAAAGCAAAAAAACAAGATAAAGACAACCAAAAACAAATATATTTATGTAAAATAAAATATATACTACTACATATAATACATACTGTATACTATTCCTAAGTATCACTTTGTATAAGACTATAAAGTCTTTTGATACCAATAAACGAACTTATTAATAAATAAAAAGAATAAAAAATATACAGTTATTTTTTATTTAATTCAATAATTCGATATCTGTTTTTTTCCTTCAATCAAAAAAGTTGAATACAAAATTGACCCTTCTCCCCTCAAAGGAAGGGGGGCGACCGACGCGATTTGAAACCCGATTTGTACTCAGGGTCAACGCCCTTTTTATATGTAGTACTCAAATTCAGTTTAGGGGCTTGCCCCAGGTTTGGATGTTATCAAAACTTTGCCCTTTAGCAGTTTTCTACCGCATCCACCAACATGTTTTATATACTTAGAACTTTCACTTTTTCTACAAAAACGACATCTTCAAAAATCCCCCAAAAAACATACAAATTTAATTTGTTTATCTCTATTTATATTCTTTTATCAATATGTAATAATAATAATAATCTATCATATCAATAAATTATGCTTTTTTCACATTTTGTTTTACTAATTATGTTTTGTTCAAATCGCTTACTTTTATCGTTAAGCTCTGTGTTCTAGGGTGAACTTTAATGACACATTTTGTTATTATGTATACATATCATCATCATCTACAGTAAGTCTAGTTATAGCCTTCCAATGAAATAAATCGGTAGAGCTATATATCTAGTATAGAATATAGATTACGTGTGTGGTCAGTTTTCCTTGCATTAAAATGACACTACAAAACTCATTTTTTTCTTGTTGTTGTTGTTTGGTTTATACAATTCTATATTTTATTGTTTTAATTATTTTTGAAAAACACAGGCACTATAATTTTATGGTTTTATCTTTTATACTCGCTATATTATAATATTTTTTATTTAAAAAGCTCAATAACGCAGTGTATATTTATTGATTTAGGAAGATGCATAAAAATTGCAAACAAAGGTAATGCACAAATTGAAAATAACTAAAATTATATAAACAATTTTACACATAGCACAATTTTTAAAACGTTCCAAAAATAAAACCAGAGAGCATGCCAAGAAGCTACTTTTATATACTCTCTAAATTCAATTTCTCACTACACTCCTCTATTCACAATACATAATTAAATTATTGTCTGCATACATTTCTATAAATGCTTAATTAAATAAATTAATTGTGTTTTGTTTAACACTGCAACTTTGTTTAACAATTAATAAACATAATATATGATAGCAAATCAAAGCAGATTTCTTCGGAAAATTAATTCAATAAAAACAATAACAAAATAAGAAACATAAAAAATATATGGAATAGTTTTGAACGTGTGTGTTTCTCGAATTTCAAGACTAGTCAGATTAAAAAAACATAATTGTTCAAAAATACATATAATTGATTAAATGTATGTAAGTATTTTATGTATGTATGTGTAATTTATGCTCGAGATTAGACAGTAGATATAGTAACCTGTAAAACAAAGCCACACGCCGCCAGACTCCTCATCTTTCTATGTGTATGTATGTATGTGTATTTATGGATGTGTGTTTGTGTATGTGAGACGCTTAATTAACAGCGCATTTATTCACTATTATTAAGTATTAACTTAGATTGTTTATATTGGATATTATGTGTTGACTAATCGTACCAACTCTGCGCAGGCTCGTTTGTGGTGAACGGTGTGATACCATATCGTTCCATGGTCTCCAGAATTCCACTAACGTAGACTGCGACATCCGTGTGACTTCGTTCGCCGCGTTGGATGAACGGATGCTGAAGAAGTTTACTATATTTTGGACGATTGCACTCTTCTTTAATTAAACTAAAACGGAATAATATAGTTGTAGTTAGGATAATATTCACACAGAAATAATTTCATTATTTTCTGCTTACCATGTATTTACAAAATCTACAAACTCCTCTGAAAATGCCATGCCATTGTACGATGCCGTTAGCCGTGGTGCTTCTCCTTGAACGACCTATGTGAACGCATTTAAAATATGTTTATATATAGTAGAATTATATAAAGTATTGTGTTGAAACGTACCTGGTACAGCTGCTCAAACACAGATCCCCACTTGGGGTACGGAAATTTACCGGTGGCAACCTCCATTAACGTAATACCTAACGACCAGACATCACTGCGTACATCATAACCCTTGGCACGCTGAGGATCTATCCTTTCAGGCTAAAGCATTCGATAAAATTAAAATAGATATTTTTATACATATAATATCAATGTACACATACCGCCATGTAAGGCCTGCAGCCAGCGTCCTTGGTTCGAGCGATCGAGTCGACCAGCTGTCCGGAAATACCGAAATCACAAAGTTTTATATCACCGCGTCCGTGCAAAAGAATATTGCTCGGCTTTACGTCTCTATGGATAATGTTTAGTTTTTGCTTTAAATAGCTAAGTGCGTGCACGGTGGCCACAGTAATTTTTGCCAAGATTGTTTCGGGAATGCGTTGCTGGTGCATTACCGCCGGCGGTTGCTGCTGCAGCTGCTGTTGTTCGATCTGTTGCTGCTGCTGCAGTTCGCATATGAACTTGTAGAATTTGTCCAGTGATGTGTCCATCACTTCCATGCATATCCAGCAGTCGCCCTGCAAACATGCAAAAAATACAATTAGATTTATTGTTGTTTCAGCGGGAAGCAGAGTGTCGCAAAATATAATAGGTTATTGCATTTTTTACTAAAAAATAGGCCTTTCTTCTTTACATATAATTTTGGCACTAATAATAAATTGTTTTTTTTTCATTATTGTCATTGCTGATTTTTTTGCGGTATGGAAGTGCATCGTTATTAAAATGCAAGGCTTTTCAGAAATTAAATATTATTATTTCTCTTTTTTAAATTTCTAGAAATAATAGGAAAAAATGAGTTCACGTCCAAATATAAAAAGCTTATAAAAAAAACTTAGAATTAAACTCTAAAAAAACTGCATGAAATATACAAAATTTGCAAAATTAACCTGATCGCATTTGATTTGTAGTTTTCTTTAAATTTAATTGATTTTTTTTAAAAAAATGCTCACCTGACAAAAATGAGTTTTAAATTTATAAAAACCAACTATAACTTAAAAAACATATTTTTCTAATTTCTATTTGCAATAAATTAATGTTTAAACTTGTGTTTTTTTATAAGTATACCTCTTTGAATAGAGCCCCGTAAAATTGCACTATATAGTTGCAGTCGTTTGACTTCATCACAACCTCAAGGTCCATAAGCAACTGTTTCTGTTCCCGTTCGTCCACGGTAGACCGAATGCGTTTCACCGCCATAACCGTGTCCGTTCGAGAGAATATCATTTTGTTCACAGCCCCAAAAGCACCACGTCCAATTTCGCCCAAGTCCTGCAAATCATCGGATGTAAAATCGTACACTTCCTCGGGACCAAATTGCAGTTTTCCAGAGGCTTGCATACGTATACGTTCTCTGTTTAAAACAAACATTTTTCTTATTAAAATTAAAGACAATATTAAACTAAATTAAAACATTGATAAACATTTACCTAGTGCGCTCGGGCAGTGGTTGTGGTTTGATTATTGGAGGACTTATCGATTCGGGCGGAAAGTTAAACTTTTTCAATTGTCTCCTTCGCTCAACGCTTATCTCGTCTGTGGCCGGATTCAAGTCAAGCTTTGAGAATCGTGGACGATCTTTAAAAAATAGCAAATAATATAAATAAATATCGATTTTTTTAGTATTAGTATTTATATCGCATAATCGCAATAAAATATTATCCAATCGTATTTACTTTGGCCCGAGTTCATTGGTAGGTCCGCCATCTTATTTGGATAATCCTTTTTCCGAACAAACACAAATACTCAACAAAAAAACACTGTCTCCCTTTTTCAAGTAAGTGTGTGCTAGGAGCAGAAGAGGACACACACAAACACACATACAACACGCAGAGAATCGATGCGCGATCGTCAATTTATTGAGCTTGGTTGTGGCTGCCTGGCATAGCTTTCAGGCAGAACAAATAATTTAATCTCTGGGTTACCGAGAATTCATCACCGACACGGTCGATTCGATGGTGGTATTTCTTATTTTTCTTTTTGAATTGCGGAATTATGTGTCTTGTATGTGAGTATGGAACTGTGCAAGGAAAAACATGAAAAACACTGTTTTATTTTTGACAAATGTCAATTGAGCAGTGCTACCAATATTATGACTCAAAAAAGCGATGTAATTTGGTGCTGCCCAATACAACGATTTACTTTAGATATATAATTTTGTTAACAAAATTAACATAGGTGAACCTAAAATAATATATTTCTGTATTTGTTTTGTAATTATATTATATTGATTCATTAGAAATTAATAATTTAAAATGTCATAGAAAAAATTCAAAAAAAATCTCGAAATATATCAGCTACACACCTGAAAATTCATATCTGTCAAAAAATGTGTGTTTATTTTTTTTATAAATAATGCCATTGTCAAATGTGAAAAAAAGGATTGCCGTCACAACAAACCGTATAAAGAGCACAGTCCAAAATAAAGTTTTTTTATTTGTTTAAGTTAATCTGTATTGCTAGTAAAATGGAGTCCAAGTACTACTTGAACAATCTATATGACCTGAGCACCGAAATAAACGAGCCATTGACAAAAACGCACCGGATAAAAGTAAACTATTATTTTTGTTGATATAAACTAAACACATTATAATTATTATTGTTTATTTAGTACACCTGCGCTGATGCATCCGCAAACTATATAGTTCTGGGCGCAAGTTCGGGTAGCATATACATCTTTGAGCGGACGCCATGCAAGTTCTTGCAGCTCATACAGAATATGTACGGACCCATCGGACATGTCGCTGTCTCTCCGCAAGAAAAGTTCATAGCATTTACAACTTTGCGCGGTCGGATATGCGTGTATGTGATCAATCTGAGTGCAGCGTATCCACAGATTGTAACGGCTCACCACGAAGACACGGTGGTTACGTGTGTACATTGGAAACGCGACGAAGAGCAACTGTTTTATGGAGACAACAAGGGAAACGTTTTTCTGGTGAATTTAACTAGTTTTCTGGGTCGCAACTTAACCAACATTACGATACATCCGATACTGTATCTGGAAACAGCCATAGTACAGATTTGTGATCACAATAATTTGCTGCTTGTGTCCAACTACTCGAAGTGTATTCTGTGTAATACAGAGAGTGAGGCGTTTAAACAGGTATTTATTACGAGATAATTGTATACGCTGATTTTCTTGACACAAATCAATTCATTTTCCAGATTGGAAATACACCACGCGATGGCTATTTTGGCGCATGCTTTCTACAGCCAACGGGTGCCGATGAGACAAAGATCTACTGCGCTCGTCCGGGCTCTCGTATTTGGGAGGTCAATCTACAAGGAAACGTACTGCAAACAGCACAATTCAAAGCCGCACTCGCCTGTCCACCGACTAGAATGTTTCAGTCAGACAGCTCAAAGGTTTTCGTAACAGATCTTCCGCGGTCCAAACAGTTGCAATTACCAAAACTACAACCTATTTTCAATCGATTTCTGTTCGCCTACACCAAGGATGGCTTCTACATATTTGATCCTAGCTTATCCACAGTGGTGCTATGGAATGATGAGATCAAAGACATTCAAAACGTGCGCATCGTGAACAAAAACTGCCTGATTGTGTTTACCGGCCGCGGACAACTGTTTAGTGTACAAATTCAGACAATTGATGAATTATTTGTTCAACTTATGGACACCGAAAAGTTGACGAGCTGCCTGACGCTTGTACTCGAGAATTCCATGTACTTTAAGGAACATTGTATTCGACCACATATCCGAGAACACATTCGTCGTTTACGTGATCATAATCTAAATGAAAGCGATGCACTGGACAGTATTTTCGAGCACTTGTCCATTGACGTCGCTTTACCACAACCAGCCACTGCCAAGAGACTAGAAAATGGTGTGTTTGTATTGGACAATGCTTATGCTACAAACACAAACTACCATCATCGTCCCATCGACGAGAACTATACAACGGTACTGATCAGCTCAATATCCGAAAAAATTACAAAAAATCTTTTAAATAAACTTAATTTATTTAACGATGACGCAGACAACGAGCAAATGATAAAAATGAAAGCAAGAAGAATGGCTGAAGAGCACGCTCGCAGAGTTGAATATCTAGAATCCATATCTAATAGAATAGTTGAACATAATGAACCAGATATGGATTTACAACGTGTTACGGATAATGTAAGCGTACTACAACCCGAAGACGCAGCTCGTCCTAGTGCCGAAACAAAACTCATCCAAAATCTGTATATGATCTATAAATCTTCCAAAATATCTGGTTTGAGTCTGGTCGATCGGTACGCAACGATATTCGATCAGTACGATTGTCATGGAATTGCTGAGATTCTTCGGCGCCTAGAACTCGTAATGGTGGAAAACGGTGACCCGGAGCCACACGCTCGCAAACATTGTTTTAGCATGTACTTTAACTATCTCAATCCTGAAGTCGTATGGGAATTGGATTTCGAGTCACTGCAATTTGTGCTTGAAGGATTTGAGTATGTAAACACGCCCGATCGTGCTCTTGACGAGTGTCAACGATGTACTCACTGTCAGTTTCCTGTTTGTATGCCAGCGCAGACCTGCTGCTTGTATCCAGAAATTGGAGATACACTTCTCAAGTACCTTTGGTCCCGACAGCAATTGACTCGCTGCTGGCAGTTGGTCCGTGCGGTACCACGTTGTCTGGAGACCATTTGTCGTTTTCTTGTACAGGAATCCGCCGATCCACACAAAGTGGTTGCTTTACTGTTTGCTTGCGGTAATCAAAGACTTTTTGAGACGGCTGCCCGAGAGATCTTTAACCATGACGTATGGCACATTTCTTTTGCTGCCATGATCTCACACAATCTACACCAGCGGGTAGTGTGTCCGAGTTGTTCGCGTGAAACACAGGGTAACATGACACAATCTCATGGAATTTATAGGTGGACGTATTTTCTGGATATTTTGTTGCGCAATGTTCGGGGTAGAGCAGCACTGAAATTCGTGAAACAGTATGCAAGTGCAATTGAAGGCAGTGCTCCGGAAACTTTCTCTTCTAATTTGACAAGCAGTTTTTTCCTGAAATGTCTGCTTGAACCCTAAATCTTGATATTTATACTCTAGATTCTAGAATGTTCTCCGTATTATAGTTTCAAAGTGTTTTTGTATTTTCTTTATTCTACATTCCGCATTTGTTTTTCTATAATTATATAGTAATAATATTTATTTAAGTAAGCAACGCCAAAAAAATATCAAATAAAATTGTAGTTTTATTAAATTTGTACATGTTTAATTTAAACTAATTTCGTTCCAATGGCCATGTCGACATTTCAGCAATTAGAATGGTTTATATATTTGTGTGCCGACGAAATCAATGAAACGGAGCTTTTGTTCCAAAATCAAGCTATATCTGTGCTCGAACAAGACCGTCGGGTGTTTGAGAATGTCTCAAACGTAAAAAGTTTCTTTTTTATTTCTGAATCATGATTAATTTAAAAAAATGCACACCATTTAAAAACCAGGTAGAATTTATATGGAATGCATGTGAAAATGTTTCAAATTTGTGTGGATGCACGGAAATGGTTGAAAGATCTTTAACTACAGAGCTGCAGCAGTTTGAACAATTTGTGAATGGTCTAGAAAGTTTTCCTATAAGATTTGAGTCTCGCCACCTTCATGAGCAACAGAGAATTGCAATGTACACGTTTAAATTTGTTTAAAATTTAAAAAAGACTATTTCTAAAATTACGCGCTCCTACAGGTACAATTCATTAGTGGACATCTTTACAAGACTTCACACAGAAAATGGCATCATTGAAACCTTTATAACCGAACATCAACTTTATACTTCGGATCTAAAGAAAGTAATTATTAATAATCTACATGAGAATCTATAATATGGTTTAAAATGTTTCCTAACAATATTTTTTCCTTAGAGATCTCCTATACTGACACTAATGAACTGTCACGTAGATATTCTACTAGATTTGGAGAATGCCATGGTCAACACAGAATCCATGATCAGTACAATCATAAAAATGTTTAGTAAATGTAGTACCCATGAAATTCTAAATTAAACGACTGTATTTACAAAAGTTTTTATGCACTGCTAGCGTATCTTCGAATCGCACGGAGCATGACCTCCGACTGTGGATTGGCGGAATCACGCAGTAGATTGCATATCTCTGTGATACCGTCCGGTGGTGCACCGAGCGTGCGATTTGAGACTATAGACAGCAATGCTCCGGCACAGGCTCCTCGTTTGCCCTCCCAGTACTCGGGGTTAGGATCTAGCCTTATAAAACAATATCACATTATGAAAAAGCCAAAACATTGTTTTATGTAAAAAAAAATACTTTTCTAGCATGTCAAAGGCCTTGGCTGAGATCCAGAATTCACCCACCGTATAGCATTCATTTGCGATCAGCTGCAACAGGCTAAACGACTCTGCATTTGTGTCTTTGGTTATGTACAAATTCCAGGCCTGCAAAGCAGAGATTTAAAAAAATCATATATTAAGAAATTTATTTGCCTACCTGTTCCGCGTGTCCAACATTTATGTGACATCTAGCCAATACCATAGCGTAGGTGTGCTGGTGACGAATATCAAGATCATTTATTTGTACCAGCAGGTCTTCAGCTTCTTTATAGTAACCGGTTGCGGCCTTAGCTTGTGCGTAATTGTAGTTAAATATGTCATCCGTCACAAAGTAGCTTCGAATTGAGTTCAGATAGACAAGTACCTCCTCAAATTGTCCGTACAGAAAGAAGGCGGATGCCATGCTTTGGCGTCCCGGAATCGTGTCACACTCAGATGCACTGCTGCCAACGAGATGCAGATATTGCTGTGCATTTTTTAAATGCTCTTTCTTTAAAAATATTATTGTTTTTTACATGCATAAGCAATTTTTAAATTCTCAATATTCTTACGGATCCCGTTTGTTGACCGAGCGCCGCATGCACTGCACCTTTCAGCACATATTCATAAGACACGGTCGGCCGTACATCTTTCATGAGCTCTTCTGCCTTGGACACTTCGCCTCCGCGCAAATAGTAAATTGCCAGATTTAGTCGTGCCTCTGGAATTATGTCTACCAGCGATGGGAACATCTGCAGAGCCCCCTCTCCACCACGAAAAACAACCACATTGTGTCGCACCAGATCGCTTCCAAACGTGCCGTTGCCAGCTAGCGCTGCGGCTGTAGCCCCTTCACTGTTCGCATTAGATTTTGCTGCCCGTCCGTCAAACAAACGAAATCGATTGCACGCCTTCAGATTGTTTGCAATAATGCTATCCGGATGTTTGACCAGGTACATTTCCAGTACTTCCAGTGAAATATCGAAGTAGTCTAGTTTGTAGTAGCAAAGAGCAATGTATATGTTCAACGCAAGGAAATCTCTAAATAATGTATAATAAATTAGATAAAAAAATGGTTGTTTATTTAATCTATGTGTACTTCTTGTCAAGTTGCACCCGCTTGTAGATATCGATGGCATCCTGGTAGTTGGCACGCAAATAGTGCAGTCCTGCCAAACTTAGCTGATCTTCGCTCACATCTCGAAGTGCGCCGTGCAGTTCCATGAGACGCTCTTCGTCACCCAGTTTGTGTGACAGATGAAAAAGCAGACGCACCTTCAATGAGCTATTTGGAATTGTTTCGATCAGAGCCTGTGAGTCAGCATAATTACCTAATTAAAAATTAAAAATGAGTTTAAATTAAATTATATCTTCCGTTATTTTACCCACCCAAATAAAACATGCAAACGGCCACATTTATTTCGAGATCTTTCATGGGTTCGATCGCATGTTTCAGAATTGTTTGATACTGTTCGAGGGCTTTTGCATAGTCACCCAGGTGGAAATTACAGAAAGCCGTCCATTGAGCTATAAGCGATCGGTTCTCGTCCGTGGAGCCATTAAACTTAAATTTCATATTGAATGGAGATTAAAAACAATATATATATATATATTACAGGATTAGTAATTTTACATCCAAGAGTGTCCGAGCGCCCGTGTAGTCTCGATTTGCCAGAAACTCCTCAAATTCAAGGATAGCCTTCTTGCCAGTGGTCGAGCTGCTGGAATTTCTAGACTGTCCAGAGCTGGTATGCACTCGTGACAAAATCTAATGAATTTAAGAAGAGTGGTGTTAAATCATTGAGTAGAACAAAACTACTATGTTAAATTTTGTGTTTGTTTTATTTTTTTACCATTATTTTTTAATATTTACGATAAAAAATAAAGCATGAAATTTTTTTTTTAAGTTTTGTTGTGTTAAGCAGGTTCGTTATTCGTTTATGTTGTGCTGTAAAGGTTTCCATGGTAACTCTTAACTCTACATCTCCACCTCCAGTCTTGAACTATAAAGGAGATGGCAACACTGAAATAATATATGCGTTTAAATAACGCTTGGCAACGCGTGCGTTGCTACAGTAATCTAGTACAAAATAACTTGAAACTTTCGAGCGCCGCAAAACGCGGCAAAATATTAACATTTTAAAAATTCAATGCAAATATATATATTAAAATTTAGTTGTTCTTTTCTGCTCTTCCGTATTTTTTGTCCTGATATATATATAAAACCTTTGTCAAGATTTAAAAAATGTCGAGCGCTGACACCAAATTAGTAATTATATATGAGTTATTATTTTATACTCCTATTTCTGATTTGTTTGTGTGTATACAATTTACTTTTACCGAGACTTTTACCCTTATCTACGTGGATTGAAGGGTTTGTATTTTGAATAACCTTATTTTTCGAATTTTCTACACTTAAGTTTTGTTTACTTTGCATTAAAATCGTTGTCAAGTTTATGGACGTAAATCTTGAATGAGGACAATAAATAAATATTCTGTACCGCTGACACCAATAGTGTAAAACTTTTAAATGTATAGAGTTCAGAGTTCGTAAAAATCAAACCTCCAAACCCACTTTTTTGATTAAATTTTAACTAAATGTTATTGTTGTGAAGTTACACGAACACAAATCAAATAATCCTCAAGCACTGACACCAATTGTTTAATGATATGTATTAGTGTAGCAGCAAAACTCCAATATTGTGTAACCATAGGTATACATTATTCTGAAAAATTATAAAAATACCGTTTTATTAATTTATTATTAGATTTTTATTTTTCCTGAATATATATTTCGATACATCTTTATATTATTTTCGGTTTTTACTCTTTATATTTATAATAATCTTTAAAATATAAAGACAGTTCTGTGTTTTCTTTTCTTCTCAAATTGAATGTCTTATTTGTTATGCATATAATATATGTTTTTTCTTCTTCTATCGTTTTTGTGTGTGAGGTGTTTCCTCTCTTATTTGTGTATGTTTATTTGCGATAACGTGTATTTTTTTGAACACACACACACACGAGCACGAAATCTTAACCGAAAGAGGACGTCGGCGACGTCGACTGAGTATGAGAGTTTATGTTTGAGAAATTGTATGTGTGTGTATTTTTGTCCTGTATGTATAACTTGTAAACATGAAATTACTACTACACGTGTCGTGTGTAAAAATCTTATTTGGTAAAAATGTTAACAGAGTTTTTTAACATAATAAAGTACGTTTTTTATATCGTAACGATTAAGGAAGAAACTTTTTTACGTGTGTGTCTGTGTGTATTTACTGTGGCCTTATACAGATGCAGATTTTGGTTTATTTTGAATTTCAGAAGACTTGAAAAAAATACGCAGAAATAATAAATAAAAATAACAATGTTACTCACATTTTACACGATAATCTACTCACAGTTTTAATGTGTTTTTGGATTATTATCCTTAATAATATTTTTACGGTCAAAATCTTAGGTATAAATGGCTAAATGAAAAAATGTGTTATGAGTCTCTGCAAAGACGCAATATTCAAAATAATTAAAATCAAATTATTTGTGTACATAAGAAATTGACAAAAAGAAATTGATATGGTGGCAACAACAACACAAAAATATAATTAAACACTTGTGTTTATTTATGTATAACAGAAATATAATAAAAATATCAACAAAATTATGAATATTATACGCAAATAATAAAATATGTATGTGTGTGTGTGTTTTGTATAATATGTATATTTAAACTATATAGTAATATAAATAATAAAAAAAATTGTCTAAAACATGTGCCACCTGTCAAAAGATGTTTGACAGATAGAAAAAATTAGTCTACCTAAACATAATATATAATATAAGATAATAATAATAATAATAATAATAGATAAAGTTTAATATACATATGTAGTTTGTGTATAATGTAAATTGCATTTTTGTACATATTATATGCAAACATCAGGGACAAAACGAATGCCGTTATATTGTTGTTGTTATTTGTTTATATATATTGCGTGTGATGCATTTGCAAATAAATATAAAAATAAACACTTAATTTTTTTCACACAATTTATGAGAATTATATTTTATACGTTTTTGTGTGTGTGTGTGTGTCTGTGTGTGTGTGTACGCAGATACTCCGAAGGTATGATGATAAGATAGATATTGTTTTATTGTATATTTAAAATATTTTTATATATATAAATTATTATGTCAATAATTAAACAACAACAAAAAGTATATATAAACATATTGTGTTGTTCCAACGAGAAGACATCTCCAATAGAACTGAGATCGGTTATTTGCGTTTTGTAAGTTTGAAATGTGTATTCCATGCGCGAATTACCGGCCAGCCGGATTATTTATGTGAGTGTGTGTACGTGTATGCTGTTGCTGTTTCTGTGTCTATGCTAATGCGTTTTTTAATCATCATGCCGAAAGGTAATTTGTCTAAATTTTGACGAAAACAATAAACCAAGAACAGTGCAGCAGGAACACTTCACAATCCACGTATGGCAGACGAATGAAATATGGTTTTCAAAATTAAAACGCGCGGCTGTATTTTGAAACTGTGTTTTTCCTGTAAATAAATGTAAAGTTTGTGTGTTTGTGTTTGGTATCGAATCAAATCTACCAGAAGGCGGGACCTATGGGTCTGTTCAAGTGTTTTTTAGTTTATATTGTTTGATACACACGTATGTACAGAAATAAAATCATATATTAGTGTGTGTGTGCTTCTCCTTAACAATAATATTATTAACATTAGTATATGTTTATACATACTACATATATAGTTATTTTGAGTT
>JAAAKO020087373.1:0-39710 GCA_010015015.2 Bolitophila cinerea
TTATTTTATTTGGTGGAGAATTTTCAATTATTTGGTGGACAATATTGAATTATATGGAGTAAGCTAAATTGGATGCCTAAATAAATTTACTTGTTCAATAATTCTATGTTATACCTAATGTTGAAATTTGAAGTTATTCTATAAAGTACATATTTTTACATAAATTTAATGTGATTATTTTAGGATTTAAGTTTTTTTGGGTATATTATGTGTTTATAATGTATTTTTTTAGCTTATTTTAAGGGCTTAAAACGATGTTTTTATGGCTTATTTTAGGCGTTCAAAATCCAACTTTTAGGGCTTCTTTTTGGTTGACCTAATAATCATTATTAGATTATATTAATTTAATTATATTAATTTGTGGAGTAACTTACCATGAGGGTCGGGCGCACGCAGTTCTCAGTCTTGGGTCCAGACCGGGCTTTTGGTAATTATACTCGCTTAAAAACGCAATCTTAAAAATCGACTATCTCCTAGAAAAAGTTATTTAGCATTTCTATACCAATAGATTTTTTTCTTAAAATACCAAATATCTTCAAGAATATATAGTCAAATCGGCTTGCCACAGTAATCCTACTCAAGCCAAATATGTAAATGTTAAATGTATCATAGGCTCAAATAACCACAGTGTGTTGACACACCAATATATTATATTTTTATCATTTTAAATTATTATTTGAAAAAAATCACATTTAAATACCCGCGTCCGAAGCGCTGCACTCTATTGCTATCTGCCACTAGAGTGCGCGCGCGTACTGCTGTGGTGAGTTCACTGCTGTCATCGCTTTAGCGCCGCACTGTGTTGAAGTTTCTTCGTGCATGCGCAGCGCAACTACGATTTGAGCTTAAAATTTATACAACGGTCATTATTGTCACTTGCACATTTCTTTAGAAATCCTAAAATTTCAATTATACCCAGAAATCGTCTGTACGCGAGTTATTAAAATAATTGAATTGTTTAATTTGTGTGTTTGTGTGTGTATTCAAATTCTGTGCAACGCCGGTCGTTTGCACGAGCCCGTAAATCTACAACAAAAAGTACAGTTTCACGCCGTTTGCACGAGCGCGCAAATCTGCGACATCTTTCCGATCACAAACTACAGTTACACACAGTTTTACAGTTTTTTTTTGATCTGGACACAATATAAATTACATAAGCTACAATGGATTCATCATTTACCAGCAGCCCCGTCGAGAAGAATCCACCGGTTCGCCGGCAGGTGCTAAAGGAGTTCAATGCCAACCAAATGGTAAGTCAGCGCGCGACTGTGGTCTATTTGCAGACGTTTGAAAAGGGCTAGCAGCCGCTTGTTAATTCGAGCTCAGTCTCGCACATATATTAATTATATACACATATAGATATAGTACACGACTGTGCGTTGTAACTCGATGAAAACATGAAAACGAAAGTAAATTTTGATTATTGTTTTGATACAGAAAGATGCGTTTACAGATTTCAAAGTTTTTAAGGATTTGAATGGATATTGATAGATAATTTGCTGTGATGTGGTGGACATGCGCAGTAGAGCACTGCTTTCTGTATTTCAGGAGCAGCTCTACTATTTGTATTTATTATATACACATGTATTTATGTCTGTGTGCATTCCGTTTCTAGGTAATTTAAAACATACAGGGCAACTATTGGAATAGACGTTTAGTTCTTTCACTCTATGTTTTGCCTATAATTTTAGTTCAATCATAAGGCCAACGGTGATGCACCCTGCTCTGCTAACCTCTGCCTCTCCATGGAGCTCTGACAGAACGCCGTACACACATTCACACACTGACATTCCTATTGCTCGGTTGTCGGTTCTGCTTTATTTGTTGTTGTTGTTCGACTCTGCAGTCGCTACGCGAACGTTGATGCAAAGCGTACCGAACACACACACACATGCGTACAGCTTGTGCAAAAACAACCACTGCGTTGTGAGTCGTCTCATTGTATATACAAAATCCCTAAAACCTCGCGAGTGTCTCGGATTACAGTGCATTTCACACATAGTTCCTGTTCACCGGATAACCTCACGAGTAGCTGGAATCAAGGAACAACGGAATAGGTGCTTACTAGATTGAATCAATTGCTATAGACGATTGTAATTGATTTTCCCAGCGGTGCGGCGTGTTGTGGACAGGCGGCATAGTACATCCGCATTAATATATATACACAGCGTTATAGCAGTATCGTAAATCAGTCTGGCTGCATCTTTCCCACAAAATCTATTCTTTCGGTATAAAGATTATTATAGTCTGACACAAGTTCTGCTTTGTTTGCTTTTGTGTGTGTGTGCGTGCTTAATGTTTTCTCTAGTTATCGTGTTCTCGTGTTCATGGTCAAGGTTTCCACAAATTTTAATGAAATGAGCATTGATTTTCCGTTTTTCATTTGTTTATGTGTGCTCGCACTCTGTCTGGCTGCAGTTGACATGCAATAACTCAAAATGCATCGCAGATCGCAGGCTTGTTTTGTATTTGCATGCAATTAACTGATTCACAGGTTTATATAAAAATAAAATTAAGATTTAAGAGATTTATATCATCACCAGATGAAGCACATTTTTAGGCTATGTACCATTTTATTATTATGATTTATTCAAGATCTCGATTTTCTTACAATCGAATTTGTTTTAATTTTTCACGCATTTCGATTCGGATGAGCGGAGCTATTGAGAGAAATTCGCAATTACATGCATAGATTTCGCATTAAAAATAATCATACAAACACACGAGTGAGTGCAATGAAACTGTGTATATGGCTGTGTGTTTGTGTGTGTATAGAGTTTATCTGTATACTATTGAGTCCGTGCTAAGTAAAAATCATACGAAACACCGGCGGCGTTGTGTTTTGTTAACAGAATATATTTGTACATGTTTTCTGTATGTATACATTTAATTGTGAAAATATTAGTCTGACGAAAAGTCTCTCTCTATCTCTCGGAATCAAGAGTGTACGTATTTTATTCATGATATTGTTACAGTTTAGTCTGTTTTTATAAAAATCTTGAGAATTTAAAAAAAATCTCTGGGGTGGACTGCATTGATAGTAAAAATGTACGATTTTGTCTGGATCGTGTAGAAGGCACTTTTGTCAAGCAACAAATAAGTGTGATGAATAATCATGCATAGCGATCGCATTGAATTGGTTTAGGTGATATAAGGCATCGTATTTGGTCAATATTTGTATGCTTGATCTCTATTTTTGGACCACGTCTCTAATAGTATTTAAAGTCTCTATAGAGAATCAAAAATTTTGGGTGCTGCCACTTAATAAAATTCGTCAATTTTGGATTAACATTTAAATTATTTACAAACACAAAATACTAAGTATGCAAGGCGTTTTAGCATCTTTATAATATTATTTACATAATTAAAATCTTATATTCTTCGTATTACGCAATTTAGATATTAAATGAAAATTGCACTTTTTTCTCAATTTGGACCCATTGTGCTGATCTAACGAGTTGAATTACTGTTCCAAGCCGATCTGACTAAATATCATTGTAGACTAAATATGTTATGTAAATTATTTTTAGAGATAATAATATATAAAGAGACTTGACACTGTAATCATATTTACCAAGAATTGTTTTAAATAATCAGTTATTAGTGTATAAAAAATGTCTCTTTAAGAACGTTTTTAAACTTTAATAGGTTTTGGGAATATATTTTGTTTACGTTTTAAATCAGCGATTATCGCTTCCTCAAGCGGCAGTTTTTTGCTTGTTTATTTTTACAGCTTTTAGATGACATTATTTGAGTTTAATAACTAAAAAATGTTTTAATTTTTCTAAGCTTAAAACACCAAAAAAAAACATGTTTTTGATTTTGAGCTTCAAGGTGTATTTTTTTGGTCATCGCTTCAACACTCTTTATGGTCCAGAAAACTTTATACTTTGAAAAACATAACTGTTACCGAAACATAGCTCTTAAATTTAATTCCAAAATTCATGCAAAATGTTGCCGATTTGGTTTAAAAAATCTGGTTTATCCTCTTTTTTGTTTTATAAACCACCTTTAAACCGGATTTGAATTGAATTTGAGGGTGAAGAATACGGCCGTAAATAAATGTTGTTAAATCGCACTCCTTTTTTAGGTGAACAAACATTATTTTTTGGTAGTAGATACTAAATTATTTGATGGACAATATTGTATTATATTGACTAAGCTAAATTGGATGCTTTTTTAAATAACTGAACAAATAGATTAAACCATATTTTTGTTTTGTTTTAGGGCTAATGGTTTGATGCTTAGAGATGATTTTTGATTGTAAACATTCGCATTCAGCAAAGTGGAAACAAGATTGGAAGAAGGGTTTTCGTTTTGAAACATTTTTATGTACTGAACATGCTGAAAAAGTTTAAATACACAATAAGATATACAGAGAAAAAACGTTAACAATCCCCTTTTGTGCCTGCAAAATCGCGAACATGCCATAATATTTTTGCAGCAAATGCGTGCTAAAAACGTGCTTCGTCCCTCTCGCATTGCATCAAATTTATATAAGCAAAACAATTGTAAACTAAAAAACATGCAATTTTAAAGTAAGTTAAAAGCATGCAATTTAAAAACCGTATAACACAATACAATCTGAGGTTTTGAAATATTTATAAAGTGTCCAACTAAATATTCAAAAATGAGTTAGTCATAGAGTACTTTTTAAAATCCCTTTATCCGCTATTTTCAAATATTGTTTTTTTTTTGCAAATCAAAAAACGGTGACGATCTGTTTTTTGCTTACGTGTTTTATTATATTATATGCTCTTAAGTTTTTTATGTGTTTTTATGTTAGGTTTTTTTTAGAATACGTGTTTTCAGTACCTGACTTTTAAAATACGTGTGTTTTTGTTACTTTCTTTTGAGATTACGTGTTTTTAGGTTACACTATGCTCTCTTAAGTTTTTGCTGAAAATAAAAAGGACCGCATCGGGCAAAATCTCATTTCCTTTTTTTAGGAATTACATGTGTTTCAAGTTAGGTTACCCACAATTTTTTTACATTTGGATGCGGATTCGATGATTTTCTTGCATTTAGCAAGAACAAAATATAAAATAAAAGTGCCCCAAATGTCCTGCCTCTGGATTAATTTGACGCATATGTCGTTATCACAATTTTTATAATTGAATAAATAGTGTGTGTAGTGCCCTAAAATTCGTCCTACCGAAGAATTATACATTTTTCTTTCGATAATCAGTGAATAAGATTACGATTCAATATGGATTACAGCTAATTGCTTTAGCCGCCTATATTACTATACTAAATAGTATATACGTATACAAGCGATAATTAGTAAACTTCCGTATCAAATTAAACCACACGCGATGATGCCATCGTTTTATCTAATCTCCTCTGCTCACTTGTACTTTTCCTTCAAACTGAAATACATTTAAATTGTATATACTTAAACTAAGGTGTATCCCAAATTAGTACAAGTGTGCATCATCGCTGCTGTTCGCCATTATAGTGCTCGGCTATGCGCATTTGCGCATATCAATTATAAATTGAACCACAATTATTTTATCGCACACTCGCAGTCATCGTGCGCAGGCGCACTTCGAAACATTGAACCACACATGAATTGAATACAAAAAGAATAATTAAAAATAAATTCAGTACTTTTGTTGTTTTGTTAGCGATGGTGCTGCTGCTGCTGCCCGCCCGCCCGTCAGCCGTTCGTGTAATCGTGTTTCGTTACGGTATTTGTGTACAATTTTAATTATTTATATATACATTTATATTCTATAACTAAACGCACACATTTGTTTTTGTTCGCGAGCGTTTGCGCTCTCTCTAAAGTCGGTCTTTTGGGTCCAGTATTTAATTTAATGTTGTGTGTAAGCAACGCTGCGACGGGCTTTTAAAAGAAAAATATTTGAGGAAAACGCAATTGAAAATTGTGATGCGAACGCGCAGCAAAACAGTGATTGTGATTTGAGTTTTTTCTTCTTTGTGGCACGCGAGTTATTGAGTAGCTAGAGCATCCTGAAGCAAAACGCGACAGACGGAGAGGAGCCATCATGGGGAACTCTTTGACTTCGATGGTATAACATTTGAGGATGATCATTGTGTGGATGTTTAATCATTGAGTGTACAGTTTTAATTTAAGTTTTTCTTAATAATTCGTCGGTGTTTTTTATTGATTCCGTGGATGCGCGATAGTTTTAAATAAAGTTACTCTAAGGCAGGATGGCAAAATAAAGGTTTTGGTATGTTTCAACAGGAATATCTTTCAATTGCGGGCTCAGATTTTGTGGTTGCATAAAGTATATTAAACTGTGTAACTCCGCATGTCCATAAAATTCGATTCTAGATCTGAACCTTCCTAAATTCTTATTGTTTTTTTTCAAATTATTCTTTCCTACTACCACTATAGATGATCAATATTATTGTCAGGGTTGGAGTCGATGTACAAAGAAAAATCGAAATCCTAAAATTCTTTAACAACAATCAAATCCCAATAATCCTAATCTTAAATGTCAAAATACCCTAAATAAAGTCATAAAATCAAAATCCCAAAAGGCTAAATAAATAAAAAGAGAATCCACAAAATTAAAATCTCTAAAACGAAAATCAATAAATTAAAATGGGTACTCTTTCGGTGGAAACATAACACTAAAAAACCGAAATTCCAAAAATCATAACCTCTATAATCCTAAAACCCGCCTGAGTTCACCGTGTGATTCTTGTTGCCCATCAATGTCAATGTGTATCCATGAACTCCTTCACTACACAATCTTTTGCACCATGCTCTCTCCTGGCCGTTGCTATACACTGGCATAGCTGGTACAGAATCGCCTTTCAGACCGACATATGACATAGTCCTTACCCCTTTTCGTTTAATGACTTTTGATTTTTTATATTGAATACCTTCTGGTCCTTGAGTTCATCCTTGATCGATCAATTAAATTCCAAATCAACCATGAACTCAAACCGTATCTAAGAACCTGAACATATATAGCAAAAATAACACCAAAAGTATCTCGCCAATACCAGGAACTGACTGGTTTATCTTCAACTAAAATTAATTTATTTCTCTTCATCCCATTTTAAGTGAAGGACTTAGTATTTAGTTTTCAGTATTATCGATACATTCACGAGATTTTCATTATTAGATATCAGAGATTTTTCTTTGATACAAATATGTAATATTATTTATGAGCAAATGTTCAGTTTATGAGAAGTGAGCCAAAATAGGGGGAAGGTCAAAAAGAAGCAAGATTTTTTTATGATGTATTTGAGGGGTGATATACCAGGCAAACTCTATAGGAAGGCCTCAATGTCTTTCAAGTCATTGCCATTAACCTTAAAAATGTTTGTATGTTTCTATTTTTTTTTAAATCAGTGGCACTTTTTATATAGAATATTCATAATATTATCAAAAATAATTTAAATACCTCAATTATTTATGGAAATATTAATAATATTGAAAATATAATATTTGTTAATATTGAAATATTTTTTATAAGAAATATATCACAAATATCTGAGAATATAATGTATAAATATATTAAATTATAAGAAAAAATATCCGCAAAACAAATGACAGAAGTCGTTTTTTTTTTATTGAACGTAAACAATAATTAACGAGATAATTTCACAATTTCACTTATAATATTTTTAAAATATTTGCGAATACTGAAAATATTTTTGAATACTCAAAATATAATAAGGCGCAAATATAAAACATCAAAAAAATATTATATTATTATTTACAAATATCAAGAATATAAAATATTATTTATCTAAATATTTATATTTATATTTATTATTATTTATATTTATATCGAAATTATTATATTGTAAACATTTTTAATAATATTTAATACTCGTACGTGTACATACTTACTTCAAGTGATTTGCCCCTCGGGTACACTAAAACAAAATTTAGTTAAGTCGGATTTCTGGACTTTGCCTCAATAAAAAAAATGTGTTCGATGAAATGCTTTCATATGTTTTTGGTGTTGCCCGATGATTTTTTTAAAGTCTTTGAGTGGTTCTAATCAGTTGAACAAAAAGTTATAAATCTTATTAGTAACTTCGTCTGTAGTTTATATTTCACAAGGGTTTTTACGTATTTTATCTCTCTATCTTCATTTGGTGTTGCATAACAGATTCGGTTAGTTCTAAATGAAAAAAATAAGATCTTGACAAATCAATAAGGTTTATAATTAAATTCATTGATTGTTTTAATTTAAAAACGTATTTTACATATTTCTTCTCAACAATCTCTTATCTACAAACTTATTATTCTTATTATACTTAAACTAGAGAACAGACTGACATTTTTTTTTATTTTCACATTGAAATTGCAAAATTTGCGTGTCTAGAATATAGTCTCTAGAATTTAGACATTTAAGATGAGCATCTATGAGGTTTCTGTGCCACACTCAGCGAAAACAATGCCCTATGAGAACCAAATGCCACAAAAACCGTTTGTTTTTTAATTAAGTTCTTAGCGGTGAATTGCAATGAGCTGCAAATATCAGAAGACACACGACACACTCAGAAATCCATGTTTTGCGGGCGCACGCACAACAAACTTTGTTCGAGTCCATTGCACTCGAGAAAGAGAGAGAATCGACGCTACTTCTTCGTCTCCGACCGACCGGAACCTTTCTCAATAAATTTAACATAGTATTATAGTTTTGTATATTCATGTGAACACGTATTCTTTGTTGGCACAGTCGAAATAACTATGTTTATATGCTAGCCTTTAAGTCGTCGGTGGCGTTCCTATTTTGTTGTTGTATTTTATACTCAAAAGCCGGCCGCCTTTTTCCGTGTTCGAATGCGCCAGCTTCACTCAAAACATTTACTTCCACAATCCACATGCCCTTCGCGTGCGTCGCGATGTCGATTTTATAGAGTGCGTGTTGGTCTATTTTTAGCGATACATTTAACATATAAAACCGTATGCGTATATACATGTTTTATATAATGTTTTACTTAGTATTATATAGTTGCTGAAGTATATGCGTGTTTAAGTTGTGACATGGTTGTATATCTGTTTGGCATACAAGTAAAACTGCGCTCAAGCAATCACAAATACATTGTAACTGCTGCCAGAATTTAGGAAATGTAGTGCAGAAGGCGAGGGCCATTTTTATCCTGAAGTTTTTTTTTATTGGAAAAGTAAAAAAAATATTAAATTTAAAATAAAATGTTAAAAAAAAAACAAGAAACAAATTTTATTAGCATTTTTGCTTTTTAATTATTACATTTTTTAATTCACGTATTTTAATATTAACAAGCAAAAACATTGTTAAAAACAAGCAATAAAAGGGAATGGCAAAATCCATTTTTAAATCACTTTATTAAAAAAGTCATATTATAATGTCATATTATAATATACGCTAATTTTTTTTTAAATACGTGTTTTTGAGAACAGCACCAAAATCTAGATTCTATATTTTAAATTTCAAAATTTAATTATACTGAAAATTTTGACTCATAAAAAGCGTTGGTTTTAAAAAAAAAACTAAAACCAATTCAGCATATCAAACTTCTGCTATTTTATTACTTTATTTATAATAATTAACGGCTTTTAACTAATTAAACGCTATATTTTAAAAACATTCACCTAACACACAAAATTGTATTTGTCTTTTCTAGACAAATTCCATAAAAATAAAAAATGTTGATTAAATAAAAAAAAAATATATCCGGAAAAAGAAATGCGCTGTGAATCTTGCGAGAAATTAAGCAAGGTGCGCTCAAAATAGAAAAATCTTCTAAAAAAACTAAAATTAATGATTTTAAAAAAGGATTAACTAAACATTTTTTTCGTATATTTTTTACTCAATGTTTTAAAAAAAAACTTATTTTTGTTGATTTCATTATTTATTGATAAAACTCATTTTTTGTTTTTCCCACATTTTTCTCTTTTCTAATTGATAAAACCACTTTACCCCTTTTTCTGTATTTAAGCGTGGGACTGAACAAAAACGAACTTAAAAAAATATAAATATGATTTAAACTAGAAAATATTTAAAATCAGTTATAGTAGGTTGTCCGATTTTTAATAGTAAAAAAACGCTTTTAAATGTAACTTCGTAAAAACTGTTTTCCGATTTGGATGGCTATTAAAAACGGTCTTAGAGTAGTGGCAACATATTTTTGCCCAGTAAAGAGATTACTTTCAACGTTTGTCACAGTACTGTCTTTGCTAACAACGTTAGTTTTTGGTTGTCAAATCATTTTGGAAAATAACCGCATAGTGTCGCCCATTTAATTGCATTTGGCGAATATTATACCATGACATTTTAATAGTGTGGCCACCAGATGTCGCTGATTGATTTCTATAGATTTAAATCCCAAATAATCCTCTAAGGCAAGACTGTAAAAAAGTCGAATCGAATCGAGTAACTTTTCTTGACTCTGTAAAAACATCACCTCACATGTGTAAGACTACAATCTTACAGGCGTAAGAAAAGTCACAGGATTCGATTGAAATTTTCTTACAGACTTTTCCACTACTAAAACATATAAAAAATGGTCAAACATATAATCATTTTTTTTATTTAATTTGTTCTATCTTCACCACCTTCTTTCCTTGTCTAAATTACAATGTACGATCCTAACTTCGTTTAAGTTCTCTTGTGCTCCTCCTTTACTACGTTCACTCTCCGTTACATTCTACCCACCATTGCCGCCGCAGTGACGCAACGTGGGTGCAAGCATACATTTCTTGTGCATTTGCGCCGTTTGCTTGCTTGCATTGCGCGTAAAAACAATATATTTTCACTGTTTATTTAAATGAGATTTTATTTTTAGCTCCCCTGCTCTTCTATATCTATCCGTTGAATGATGTATGTTTGTAAGCATAAAGACTTGAGTCTTGAGTCTTAAGACGTCCCAAAACACACACACACAGAAATGTGGCACTCTCGATCGCATATATCATACGAATTTTCCTTCGGTCGTGATCGAGTTTGTGTCGCAGCGCACGTTGCTTTGTTCTCTGAATAAATATGCGCATGCGCACACAACCTATACTATATTTACATATATGTAATATATATACATTATATTTAAAAACACAGATGCGCGTGTAGACTCTGCGCCGAGAATACCGCGAGCACAGTCGACCGATACTGTGCGTACGCGCAACATATACAATATAAACTATATAAAATTGTCGCGAACAGATATAAATATAAATATTATTATTAATTGTGTTTGGGGGAGTTTACCGCAGACCAAAATGGACTTTATTCTGTCTAAAATCATAAGCCGGCCAAAGCCTGCTGTGATTGTGGCAGTGGAACCACCAGCCACAATAACCGTGGATCATCTTGAAATCAGTGCGGAAGAGAACAAAGTGCAGCCCAAGGTGCGTGTGTGTGTGTGTGTGTGTGTTCTTCCGGGGTCATTTTTGCGATTGCCGACGGCACCTAATTTAGATGCCTCGTGCATTTCAATTCCAATTAACCTCATTGCAAGCGCTCGCTCTCCCGCGGGAATTGTTGTTGATAGCTCGTGCGCGTGCGCAATCCCGGTCACGTTCACGTATTGGCAATCCACCAAAATGCCGACGCAGATTTTGTGTGGTTTAAACGCAAATGCCTGCGGTGACTATATTTTGTTGATTAGTTTGTGTATGTGTTTGGTTTTTTGGATGTTAGACGCCGTAATCATTTAGCATAACATACTCTATTTAATTATGTATTGTTGACCGTGACCCGTTGGTGATGGATTTGGGTTTCTATTTTTATGGGATCGGTTTGCAGGTATAAGATAATTTTTATGACTTTTGGTATATTCATTTTAAAAACGCAATTCCGGATTTTGTCTCGAGGGGGCGGGTTGGTTTTGGTTTCCAGTAATACCAATGTCCAACTTTTTATTTTCAGGTCTCAATTTTTTTTCTATGCTTTATATATATATCATACATTATCAACATTCTTTAAATGTGTACTTCTCTATCTCTTAAAATCCATCTCTCTGTACTTCTAAAACTCCATCTCACAAATATACCTGAATTTGTATTCTTAATCATTATCTTCTTATTTTTAACTCTAAAACTCTATTTATTAAACTAAATCTCTAAAACTATATTTCTTTTCCATCTCCTAATATGTATATTGAAAAACAAACATATCTAAAATAACATCTATAAACTTGAATGTCCGAATCTCCATTTTTCAATGTAAGGTTTGTTTCAGGTCACAAAAGTTTTCAATCTTTTTTAGTTAATCTTTTAAGTTTACCGACACCGCACTTGAAATTTTATAAAAAATATTTTCATATTTATAAACCTCGGAAGATAAGAGTAAGAGTAATATTTTATTTAAGAAACCTATTGATATTTTATGTTGTATAAAAAAAATGTTTAGGTCTGTACGGACCTCATAGTATAGTCCACTTATCTTAAATCTCTCTTAAAAAAACATTAATATCCTTTATAACTCCAATTTAAAAATATACCTCAACTTGTTTTCCCAATCACTATATGTTCTTATCTGTAAAAACTTGATTTCTTAATTAACAATATACAACTTTTAATGTGTGATTATATTTTCAACCATATATCATAAATTTACTAATTCTACTCCTATCTCACCGCGTCTCCAGAATTCAGGCCGTTACGCTCTTTTTCCTTTTGCTGACAATCTTTCTCCTATATGTCTATGTTATTTAGAGTTTTAGTAAAGTACCGTCCAGCAAACCGTCACTTTTTTCAAATTTAAATTTGGAAGTGGAATCCTCAAAACTCGATTAATTGTTCACTAATTTCTGCTACTTATACGGTTTATCGTTCCATCAGCTTTATTTGCAGGTCATTTTTCTCTTTTGCAGTTTGACGAGTTAATCCTTCTGATCATTCCCAACTATCCAGAGAGAAATGGCAATGGTCAGAGCTCTTTTGTATTTTTCGAATCACATGACCCAAAATCATGATAAAAGTTAGGGGAAATTATCCTCTTATGGGTACGAGAGGTTATTGTTTATTAAATTTTTTGGTAGGTCACATTTAAAGGATGGGTTAAAAATATATTGAATGGTATTTTTTTAAATAACTAACCAGGTTTATTTTTACCGAATTTTAACTAAACTTTGATCCTTCTCAACCTCAAACGAGGTAATTTTCTTGATCTCTCTTATAGATTATATTATAGATTTAGATTTGTATGGTATCCCTATGAAAAACAAAATATCAAAATAAAAGAGCTCTTTACATTAGCCTTAGTCGTCCTGCATGTATTCGCCAAAATTATCATCAGGACTTTTAACTTGCATCTGCATTTTCATGAAGATAAAATCAAATCTCAAGCTAGCCATGCTCAAGTCTTGTTTTCTGCCAAACATCGTATGACACATACATTGTCAACAAGATATGTCATTTGTCCATTTGTTTTTGTATATAATTTTCACACTTTTCATCTCACAATGTGGCCATGTTGCGCCATCTGATGCATCTGCTCCTCGAATTCTTTTTTAATTTGCAGTTTAGTGCTAACGGTTTTATTTTTTTTCATCCGCCACAGGTGAAGACATCACGCTCGCAGAGTGAAGACAAATACGAGCAGTCAAATGGTGAGTTTAGCATTTATTTTTATTTTTATAGAATTAATAAATGTTTTGTTTTTTTTTTATTGTTGTGCAGGTGTTTTGCAGCAGCTTAACGCTTCGCTGCCTGATGTTATAAATAACACTCGATTCCAGACAAACAGTGGTTAGTATATTTTTGGGGCTTTTTGCTGTGCTATTTATGTTTATTAACAAAATGTGTGTTTTTTGTACATATTTAGGAGAAATCGATTTTGGTAGCCTAAATGACCAATTGACCAATCTTCGCCTAAGTACACCTGTTAAACGTGAGTATATTTTGGGTACATTTGTGATAATGGATTGATGGATAAAATTATCAGAAGAAAACTTTTTTTGATGTGGTTAACGTTAAGGTTGAGGGACCATTCAAGACAGGTCTACAGTTAGCAGCATACCAATTTCTAAAATATTACGTGGATGGACCAGCTGGAGGACGTGGGCCTGTTTTTTTATCTTATGTATGCTCAGAAAAAATCATCAGTTAGGGTCATCAATAATCATTACTCTCCTATTTTTTTTGTCCGAATCGATGCCTACCCTATACAAACATATCAGTTTATATTTTCTATATTTTATTTATTATTTTATAATTTCATTTCTTTTCTTTTCATTTAAACTCCTGCATAGCAGCCAGACTCCAGCCGCCAGACGCAAACTATTCACAATCCTCTGACGATGAAACTTTCCTGGACTGCTTGCGTGAAAACGAAAGCTTCGTCTCCGACGCAGTATTTTCTATTGCTGGTACTGCGGACGGTAACGCCGAAGATAGTCTGAACGTGGAGCACGCAGCCAGTATAGTGTCCAGTGTAATCGATTCAACACAAGCGACTGCTGGCAGCTCAGCGTACGGTCTCGACGAGGATCTAGAGGATTTTCTGATTACGTTTAAAATCAACAATCCCGAGTTCGAAGAGCACAATGAAGAGGAACTTTCGTCCGGCCTCAATGAGTATTTGAATCAGACGCACGAGTTTGGCAACGTAAATCTGGATGCCACCCAAGCGATTGGCGTGGAACATGAATCGAGTCGATCGAGCGAAGAGCGAGCCTTCGGACTAAATACAACCAATGATCTGGAAGTGGGTTCGGCAATGAATGTTACTGTCGATTTTGGTGCAGAGACGGGAGATGCTGTCGAGGCTGTTGATTTGAACACGACCCATGACGCTGGAAATAGTAATTTAAATGAAACAGTTGATTTTGGCCAGAAACAGATAATTGAAACAGAAAATACACCGGAAAGTGTTGGAAATGATCCGCTGGAGAGACATGATTTGAGTACGATGAATAAAACCCGAGATTCTGATTTGACCGGTGATTCCCAATTAAACGTAACCGTTGAATTGGTCCAAGCTCAGGTCTTGAATCATAATAGTACAACAGAAGAGCCATTGGTTCCGGATGAGGCTTTAAATACGACCCACGAGGCGGAAACGGGCAATTCTCAATTAAAAGTTACTGTAGAATTTACCGCTGGGCAGAGCATTAACGAAGAAAACCCTTTTGCGAAGGTAAACAATAACTTTGAAGAACCTCAGATATCTAATTCACATCAAGACTTCCAAGCTGGTGCAGAAACTTCGGCTGCTGTATTAGACAAAACCCACGATTCAGATACAGACAGTTGTGTACCCCTGAACGTCACAATGGATTTCCAACCGCAGATCTCTTATCCTCCTCAAGACTTTGAAGCTGTAACAGAAGCCCCGGCTGCTGTTCTAGACACAACCCAAGATTCTAACGGCAGTAGTGCACCCCTAAACGTCACAATTGATTTTCAACCACAGATCTATCATTCTTCTCAAGACTTTGGAGCTGTTTCAGAAGCTCCGGCTGCTGTTTTAAACACAACCCACGATTCAGACACAGGCAAAGATGAACCAATGAATGTCACAGTAGATTTTCAACAACAGATCTCTCATTCTTTTCAAGACTTTGAAGATGTTGCAACCCACGATTTAGACGGCAGTAGTGCCCCCCTGAACGCCACAATTGATATCCAACCACAGATTTCTTATTCTTCTCAAGACTTTGAAGCTGTTGCAGATGTTCCGGCTGTTGTTCTAAATACAACCCTTGATTCAGACACAGCCAGTGGTGCACCCCTAAACGTCACAATTGATTTTCAACCACAGATCTCTTATTCTCCTCAAGACTTTGAAGCTGTTGCAGAAGCTTCGGCTGCTGTTTTAAACACAACCCACGATTCAGACACAGGCAAAGGTGAACCACTGAATGTCACAATTGATTTTCAACCGCAGAGCTCTCATTCTCCTCAAGACTTTGGAGCTGTTGCAGAAGCTCCGGCTGCTGTTCTTAACACAACCCACGATTCAGACACTGGCAAAGGTGAACCAATGAACGTCACAATTGATTTCGAACCGCAGAGCTCGACTATTTTAGATCAGCAACAACAGCAGTCGTTCGACAGACGTTTGAGCGTGCGACATGATTTATTTTCCAATATTGGCGGTTGTGGAAGTGGTCTGCCCGTGGTCAGTGATGAGTTGGCTGATGGATTTGCTACAACTAACGAACAGTTCCCTACGTTTAAGCGACCGGCGGCAGTGCCCCAAGCAGTGGCTCATTCAGGATTTACGCCTCTGCCGCATGGAGCCGTTAAAGATGAAATTTTTAGTGAGTTTTTTGTTTGTTTGTTATTATTTTATTTTTTTGATTTTCTAACCCTATTTGGATTTGAGTTTATGTTTTATGTTTCGTTTTGTGTTTTTTTAGTTTGATATTTATTTTATGTTATTTTAAAAATAAGCTACATTTCGGAAAATTTACAAAAACTCAAGAACAAACCGAGATTTTTAAAAAATGACTATTTATCATTTGTTATAACTGATTATCGATAAAAAATATTTGAAATCATCGAAAAAGAAATCCTAAAAGAATTGAATTAATTATTTACGAGAAGGTTTTGGAAGATTTTTACAAGGCCTGTCACCATATTTCCGATATTTTTAATTTTTATACTTTAGGAAAATGTTTCTTTTCAAATTTTCATCCACTGTGTTTGCTCATCTATTCGCTCTCTTTTACTCAATCTATGACACATTGCACACGCACACTACTGCAACCGCGCAAAACTACACCCATTATGTTGTTTTCTCTGTGTATAATCAGTACAAGCTCTCTCGCACACACTCTCACACACTCTCTCACACACACTCTCACACATGCGCATTTACTTTAATGACGTGTTTAGTTTGAATGTATACATTTTAAAAAGATGTCCAAAAAGAGGATTCTCTCTCTGTGTACGTGTGTACTTTGGTCTCCCTCTCTTTCGCACAACTGTCATTTTTGTCGTCGTCCACTGTGCGGTGCTGCTCGTGGATGTGTGTACTCCAATAGTGTGATGTTTTTGGGCCAAACACCAATAATCCCTATTCTTGTAGCGTGTTCCATTCGAATTAAATAAATTTAATATCATCACGATTCTGTGTCACTTGAAAAAACAATCAAGTTTATCTGGAAAGCGTCTAATTACGAAGGTAAAAGTTCATGTTTTTTGTGTGTCAGATCTCAGAGCAGAGAGTTCGTGTTTGACAGCTCAACCCACATTCTCCGCCCGAACTTTATAAGAAACGCGTATTTGCGTGTGTGTGTGTGTGCGTGAGCATCTGCATGACAACAATAAACATAAAAAACTCTGTGTTTTGTGTATATATTATTCTATGTACCAGATTCTATGTTTTTGAGTCTTTCATTGTTCAGAAACGTTTCTCGTCTGCCCCAAACTTATGTTTCTAATATACTTTGCATTACAGATACGAATTTCAACGCGGCCGATCTTGATTTCTTGGAGTCTAAAATAAGCGGAAGTGACAACATCGATACTCGAAGTTCTTTACTGCTTCATTTTGATCCACTGTTGGATCGGCCTGTGAACAAGATTTTACCTCAAGTACAAGGACATCGGCGCCAGCAGCAGGAGCATCTACAGCGTCGTTCTGTAGCGACGGCGGCACCGGCGCCAGTGGTATTCGAGGAGACCGAGGAAACTGAGGAGAACCATAGCGGAGCGTTTACGGATAGTGGCCACGATGAACTGGCTGGACTGAGCATTAACACACATCCTCCGGTACAAAATACAGAAGCACTGGTGGAGCACAGCGCAAATTCCTTGGATCCAGACAGAAAATCATCTAGTCTGCCATTCCCCATTTCCACAGTGAGTTTAAATCGAGATATATAGAGTGACTAATTTTCTTATTTTGATTTTAATTATTTTAGGAAAGTACAAATAATAAGATGAACGTTGGACTGATTCAAGATATGAAATCAGAAAACGAGGTCTTTGATACCGACAATTTAAAGTGAGTGTTCTTTTCTGCTCGAAAAACCTTCAAACTCCTTCAAAATGTCTATTCATTACGGCTAAAATACTTCTTTTCATTTCCAGAACTGGACGAGACGACAAAACCAGCCTACAAATGGCCGAACTTGAGCGAAAGCTGAAGGTGGAACTGTAAGTATTTTTTTTTAAAAGAACCTCTCATCTGAAATTAAAAATCAATGTCCACATATTTACAGCATACAAAATGGTGAGTCTGCACAGAAGCTCCGTGAGGCAGAAATGAAAGAGGAGGCTCTGCTAAAGCGCATCACCGAGAAGGACAAGACCGTTTCCAAGTTGAGGTAAATATTTTGAATTCTGTTGCATAATTTTTTTCTGTATATAAATCGTTTTTTTCTTTTCTTTTTCTCTATTTTGGTAGCGGCGTTATGGAGGAGTACGAGCGTGTCATCACCGAAATGCTGGCTGAAAAGGAGCAAATAACCAGAAAAATGGAAGAACTGAAGTCCGACCGGGACGCAAACTTTACGCATTTGTCGTCGCTGGAAGCAACATTCTCGGATTTACATGCGTAAGTGTGATTGAATGGAATATTTTTGTAGTTCACAGGAGAACTGTGATTGTCATGCGTTTTGTTGTTTTTTCCAAATACATGCCTACAATTATCCCAAAATAAAATGATTTATATATTTGTCTATTTTAGTAAATACGAGCGAAGCAAACAGATTATTGCGATACAGAAGGACAATGAGGAGAAGTTGCTCGGCGAGAAGAAGACCATATTGCAGCAGCTTAAGCTGCAGGAACAGCGATACGATAAAATGAAAAGTCACGCAATGCAGCAGTTGGACTAGTAAGTTGATCTTTTTCTACTTTATTATTGAATAATAATGTTTATTCTTTTTTTAGTGCCAACTCTACGCTCGAATCACTCACAAAGAACCATTCGGTGGAGCTAACAAAACTGAAGGCACACCTGAAGAAGGAGGAAATCTCGCGGCAGTCTACTGCCGAGCAACTTCAACAGAAGACAAGAGAGAACGAGGAACTCGTGAAAATATGTGACGAATTAATAAACGGTCAGGGCACGTAGGTGGTCGTCGCATCGTATGTTTCCGTTTTGATGTAAAATAATTATTTAATAAAATAAGACAAACATTGTCACAATAATTTGATAATTTTCGCGAGCGCGAGTTTTTCCATGGAAAAAAGAGCTTTTTTCTTCGAGTGATCTTGCTTCAATGGCAAAATGAATCTTCAAAGAGCCTAAACGATACCTGCAATCTATGATTTTTGCGTTTTTATCACCCCCAACCCCCTGCCGAAGCCACTCCCCACACAGCAATTGCAACTAAATATCTAAAACAACTGTTCTTAATTGTAATCACCTAATCGAATGCGCTGTAGCTACAACAACACGCATGATGTGGTCCTAACTAATTTATTATTCTATTATGTATGTTTTTGTATTGACGTCACGAATATATAGCACCCATTCCCCATTTCCCTGTTCTTAGATTTATATTATTAATTATTAATTATATAAAATAACTCACATTTTTAATACTGACCTGATGAAAACTATACAAGTTAAGTAACAAAAAAAAACATTAATATTTGAAATTGTAACATAATTATACTGATTATATTTATTATTATACCATATAAACATAAACAAAACTAATAATATTAAACATCCAACACATAAATAATATATTATATACAAATCGTGGAGTTTTATTTTGAAGGTCTCCGCTTTTTTAAATTCTATATATGAGTTTCGCGTGTCTGTGATTTTGCTTGCTTGCGCGGATTTTAATGCGGCCTAATTAACCGACTTCTTATAATCCAATCGACCTGAAACTTGATTTGTTGCCGATGACAATGCCAGGCATCGTAGCTGGTATCTATTCTTGGACCATGTCTCTAAAGTCACTATTTTAACACATATTTTCAACTATTTCATTAAATTTATTCTCAACTTTGGTATTGTTTATTATTTTTTGAAATTTTATAATATAATTAAATGAATCTATACAAAGTAATAAAATAACTATAAAATTACACAAATGAAGATTTTGGGCTATTCAAATGTGAATGTAATTACATTAATTAATTAAAAAACGTATATTTTCTTAAAGTGTGATGTGACCTAATACTCAAAAATAATTTTTAATTCAATTATGAATTATAATTATACGATGACAAAGCATCGATGTTCTATTGGACGAGCAGAATTTTAAGGAAGCCAAGAAAGCACTTTAAGCTCATGTGTAACTAGCGCCATGACTTAATCAAAACGACATTGTAACGTTACACTAATGACATCTGCATGCGCTACAGTGTTTTACAGACATTTTTTATCAAAAATAAAAAAGGATATAAATATTATATAAATCTGGTGGTATTTTTGTTGCCCATTTATTTTTATATTTAATGTTGTAATGCCCGCCATTTCTAGCACTAGTGACAGAATCTCTTCATAATTGCAGCGCCTATGTCATCTGCGTGTTGGGAGGTGTAGATAGACTGATTCAAAGTTGTTTTTATAGGTTCAAACTTCTTATTTTTAAAAAAACTTTTGTTATATATAAGGGGAAAGGGTACGCTGCATAGAAAAATAAATCAATTGATTTAAAACAATTTCTAATCAAAATACCGAATAAAATAGTTACACAAAGTGTGTAACTAACTTGGTAAATATTTCTAGATTTAAAAAAAAAAGTAAAATCTCGATCAAAAAAAAATGTTTTAAGAAAAAAAAACGATCTTTTCTTTAGCATATTTTTATTAATTATTAATAAAATTTCAATTTATAAATAACTAAATCCTAATAAAATAAAGTTATGTACAAAAATATTTTAAAAAATATAATAAACATAAAATGAATTTGGAACCTAATTGTTTTTATTGGATCGCATTATTTGGCAACATTTATTTGGAAATTTTAATTGATTTTATTGGAACGCATTATTATTTAGGACCCAAATATTTAATTTGGCACCCATAATATTTATCTGGCAATAATTATTAAAATCCGGTCTAAAAATTTTGAAGTCTCTATTATGGTCTCTATTTTTTTCTAAAATGGTCTCTAAGTCTCTAGAGATTTTTAAATAATCGCTGATGCTTGCAATGCATTCTATTGAATTTTCCCCTACCTATCATTAGGGGATAGAGAATTTATATAAAAAACCTTGTTTTTTAGGGTTGAATAATTATCCTCTAGAAATTAAAATTTAAAATCTAAATGATTATAATTAAACGATGTAATGCAAACCAAAAAAAAACTCGCACCGACCAAAAAATTTAATTTGATCCTTCGAACCGGATTTGAACCAGTGACCTATGGATATCTATCGTAACTTGCGTCTACAGTCCACCGCTCTACCAACTGAGCTATCGAAGGTCATGCTGTTTGTCGGACACCTGCTTATTTTTTAGCCTAACCTAACCTAACAAAAAAAAACTATTTTTGTGTCATTGCAGATTTATTTCCAATGTATAAATACTTATTTTAGAAAATGTACAATTTTAAATCTTCCATGGTGTACTGCTGGTCATCATCAGGTAAATCTAGGTCGCCACGACGCAGGGCTTCAAGCAAATGTTCTCGCTTCGTTCGAAGTGCACTGGCCACAGAGGCTCTATGTTCGCTTGCAGTGGCCGAAATCTGTCGATGTACCTCCTTGCGCAGCATTACATCTATGCGGTGTATTAAAGACGGAGTTACGAAGGTTTTTTCAGCTCTGGACACTACCTGCGGAACGGGTGCGAGCAATTGCTTAACAGCAACTTCTGCTACATGCTTATAATCCGAAAATGGGTGCCTCAATACAAGAACCTCACCTTCAGCAATTGTAGGCTCCTCTAGAACAGAGTGCATTCTGCGAATCTCATTTTCTGACACTGTCCGCAAACGATTCCGATTTCGGTTAATTGCATCCATTACACTAGCCCGGAAATAAATCAGAAAGTACCCTGTTTTCTCGCTTCTAGCTACGCTTCGTATTTCCTTGCGCATGCTCTTGTAATACATATTATCATCGATCATAAGCAAATACTGGTGCACCCCCGAATTTATAGACATCGAAACTTTACTTTCAGGACCGAATTCTTCGCGTACAATGCGCTGTACATTCTGGAATCCCTGGCCAGCATTACAATCTCTGCAGATTTGCCGCAGTAGCCAGGTCATGCGAAACCGATCGCGTTTGTAGCGTTTTGACTCCGCTTCCACAGTGTTTACGGTCACAAAGTCATCGTAACAGAAGTGCAGCACGTTAAACGGAAAGTCCTTGCTGCACTGGGCAGAATGTTCCAGCAAACGCTTTGCAAAGCTCGTTTTACCCGATGCCGGAACACCGACAAAATTAACGATGCACACTTTCGACATTTATAGTTTTTTTTTTGGTTTTTCTCTAAATTTAAAGCTAATTTAATTGTGTATTTATAATTTGTGTGTGAATCGTGTGGATTTTAGACGGTCACTTCGATGCTTCCGGCCACCTCCTGGGGCAGTGCTGGCGGTGTAATTGATATTGTGTCCATTTGCTCGGCGGTGGCTGCGGCAGCGAGTTCAGCATCTCGCACGGTTTTCATCTGTTCCTCCATTTCGACCATGCGTCGTTGGTTGATCAGTGTCTGGGCCTCTACATAGGTGTTCATCACCTTCTGGTTGACGCTGCTGAATTTATTCACGCACTTGTCTACGCAGCTCGTCTGCGCACGGGGCAAAACGGAAATAGTATTTAATTAAACTAAAATGATTCGAGATGTGATGAGCTCACCTCCTCCGGGGACAGGGATCGACTGAAGAAATTGTCCGTACAGTGAGTGAAACACATCTCTGTCAGTTTGTTGTACAGCTGCACAAAGTCACGGAACTGAAAGGGTAAATGGTTTTTGTGTGATATTGCGTTTTCTAAGTGAAGAGCTGTCTTACGTTTCGAACTTGAGGGTCCATTGTATGGGGCTCTTTGGTACGTTTGGTACAGAACTAAAATTAGTATACTTGTAATTTCAGAAAAATAAAAACAGTTTTTTCTAAGGTTATGTACAGAACATTTTGGTAGGGCAGGGCTGTGTTGTAGCGCTGGTTGTTTATTGTAGCGTAAGAAGGATTCACAATGGAAATAATGTTTGCGTTTTGGTTGTTGATGTTTTAAGAAAGTATTTATGTAATTTCCTGAAAATATGAAATTAAATTTATTTTATGTATTATTTTCTTTGTGTTTACATTTTTATTGAGTATGTATAAATAATGTTTAACATTTTTTTTGTAACAATCATATTTTAATATTTGCACATATATTTAATAATACAAAATGCAAACGAAACAAAAATAATACAATAAGATTACTTTTTTTTTAAATTATAATTATTTTTGAAAAAATATCAAAAAACTTGTTTTTTGTAGATTTTTTTAAATTAGTTTTCGATAGAAAAAACGCCATTCTGAATGCTTCTTTATTTTTTGGTTATGTTATGTTAGCTGAAGCTGTCATCATTATTTTTGCAGTTGTTGTTGTTGGTTGTTGTTATTGGTGTTGTGTGCATGTGCTGTGTTGTTGATATAATCAAATAATTATTTTCCAAACAAACCTCTTCCTGAAATAACAATCAACAAAGAAACAATTTTCAAATCATTATAGAACTTTAGTCTGTATTCACTCGGAAAACCAATCAAATCTGCTCAGATGTCTCGCGACGGAGTCTCGACCACCAAACAGAAAGTATCTCGCCAAACGTCAGCCAGTTCCAGTAGTAGTACTTCTGCAAATCACCTGACCGGCACCAATGCATCCTCGGCTGCCACCGCACCCTTACAGCGTCCAGATACTGACTTCACAGCCGCAGCAGCCACCGAGTACGTGCCGATGTTCTTTAACGAAATCTCCGATATAATGCGTGGATTCGGTGACTGCGAACAGCCGCTGCGCGACTCCGTTATCACCGTAGAACGCATAATGCTACAGCAGTTGCGCGGCATCCTGCACGACGTCATCGATGTGGCGGTCGAACGCAAAGGCACTCCGGAACCGTCGCAGCGTGACTTTGAGTTTCTGATGCGGAAGAACTCCGTAAAAGTGTTCCGACTGCAGAAGCACATCAAGGACATGCAAATGAAGCGTAAGATTCAAGAGATGATGGATGGTCGACCGTCTGCGCAGTATCAGGAAGAATTCGATACGAACGGAAGTGTTTCTGATGAAGATCACGACCGGAGTGTCGCCGAGAAATACGATGACGAGAAACAGAGACGTTTGTTTCGGGCCGACAGGATTTCGCAGATGTTAAACGGCCATCAGTACAAGGAATACAATGAGGCACGCCGCACGTCATTTTGTTGTCGGAACTCAGGAGTTATCCGGGCGAAACTGAGGCAATGGTTAAGCTTGGGCGATGTGCCAATACTTTCGAATCAAGTGTACACGATTCTTTCGTACCTGGCGCACGAGACAATCGCGACAATTGTGGACTTCTGTATTTTGACGCGATTGAATTCGTCGAATCGAGCCACGGAGCCGTTTAGTCGGATCACGGCGACAGGTAAGTGGAAAGATATTGACAAAAGTAGACTGGGTTTTTGATTTATATGTATATATTTTTAGGCGCTTCATACAACATGCTACACCTATGCCCTGAGGTTACACAGGGACGCGGATTGGACGGAATCAAAGCGATCACAGTATCTGAAATCCAAGAAGCACTGCGGCGACATACCACATGTTCGACCAAAACCATGGGAATGCATCGTAATACGGATCGCACACAAAATGTGCCTTACTTAGCAATATAATTTATTCCTAATCATTGATATTTAGCTTAAAGATAGAAATAAAAACAAAAACAGATGATATTCGAGTGTTTGATTTGTAGGTAGTAGGATTTGTATTTTTTTTTAGGTTATTATTTCTTAAAACATTCGGTATAAAATTCTCTTCTTGGTAGATTCGGTATGACATTATTCTCTTAATAGAAACGCATTCGGTTGAAAATTCTCTGCGCCACTGGGACGATTATTTACAATTGACAAGTAGCACTATTAAACGTCACAGAAACCCTCGTCCTCGTCTGTTGAGTAACCGTCATCAGCAGCGTAATAGTAATTTGAAAGCTCTGCATCGTTCCAGTTTGCGTTCATCTCATAAAACCCAATGTCAACGTCCTGATCGTCCACATTATTGGCAGGCATGCGTGGTCCAGGATTCGCTACAATTGGTTGTCGTTGTGCGGGAATACGATGCACTAAATTCACTGCGATCGGTTGTTGAAGCGGCATAATCGGCACAAAAGCTTCAGCAGCATCTAACGGTAGTTCCTCGGCGGCATCATCTTCTTTGTTATCGTTGTTTTTGTCTGGTTGTTCAACGACGGAATCGTACAAGGAGACATCATGATCGAGTTGGTTTGTTTCGTTTGAACGGCGCCCCGAGAGTCTTGCCGCAGCCTTAGAAGTGGACGCAACCGACGTGAAACTACTCGAAGATGCTTGATTTGACTTGTTTTCCATTTCGCGGTATGTTTATTCTTTTTTAATTTTAAATCATCTACAAATCGTAACTAACTAAATAATACCTCTATGATTTCTATTTATACATTTTTAATACGCTTTCCGACTAATAATCCTGCTAATTAGCTATCATAAAGTTCTCCTGTTCCTAACCGCCCTATTTTAAAAAAACGAATGAATTTAATTATCCAGGTAAATTATATTGACAATTAATTTACAATTGAGAGCGGGTTCCGCTATGTGTTAACACGTTATTTATTACAGGTACGCTTTTAAAACAGGTAACTTTTATTGAATTGTCTCAGATTTTTAGACTAATAAAAGACTGTATTTGTGTGGATCGGACCAATAATAAGCTTAGTCACAGGATGTATATGATTTATAATATTAGCGTAATCCTAGTCAATATAAAAGATTCGTTTAAAAATAGCAGCAGCGGCTGATACTGGGACTGAGGCATTTTGTGTATGGAATGAGGCGCGTTTTGCTTTCTAAAAACATTAAATACGTTTCTCTGGGCACTGTTGGGCGATTAAACACGACTCTCCATTTTTGTTATCATATCTTGAGCCCGTTCGATAACACTGTAAATATAGGGTCGTTCCATAGGATTTATCCGCAGCATGTACATAATGAGCTCGTGCATGTCCTGCGAATCGAAAGGATCAGATAAATGACATGCGAATGATAAATATAATGCGTTTCAGGTGTTTACTGTAGAGTACGGCGAAGTCTCACTGAATATGACATTTCCGCTGAGAACAGCCAGTGCCACACTGTCGCCTTTCTCGTAGATCGGATCGAAAGGGCACTTAAAGAAGCAGATCGCAAAGAGAATGCAGCCCAAGCTCTGAAAATAACAATAATAATAAAGTATTACTTTAGAATTACTCATAATTAAATTATATACCCAAATATCGGTTCGTTCGTCGATCATACAGTAACTCTCGACTGAGAATAGCTCAGGTGCCCGATACACAATTGAGCATCGTTCCTCTGCATTATCTTGCAATCGCCGGGCGTCCTGCTGACCGCACACTTGCACTCGAGCTTCTGTAGTTGAGCCGAGATCCACGATTACCGGTTCCATGGCGTCCGACAAACAAATATTAGCTACGAATATAAAATTCAATTATCAATGTATCTAATTATCTCTGCCCGCAATTTTAATACCAGTCTTCAGATCTCGATGTGCCAACGGTTCTGGTTTGGCCTCGTGAAACGCTTTCACACCGTCGCAGATGCCCAGAAACAACTGCAGCACCTGTGCCTCGGGCATAAAGTCCTGGTTGCGTGCCCTTCGCGTCAAATGATCCTGTAGCGAGCCGTTCTTGAAGTACGGCAACACGATATACATTCGGCTCGTGGCATTTATCACAATGTCTGCACTGCCCTTGAGTGCATGCTCCACGACGTGTATCACGTTGTCGTGTCGAATGCGACCCGTTAGCTCGATCTCGCGCAGTGCCAGTTTCTCATCGTCGACACTGTGACAGGTAATTCGCTTAACGGCGTACTTTTTCTTTGTGACGGTGTTCTCGATAAGATCTATGACACTAAACCCCCTGGACGAACAACAACAAAAATAATTTCAACAATTTCAATTAGATGTGTATTATGTAAGTGAAAGCTCACTGCACTCACCCTTCGGCAATGTGTTCCTTGACCAAATACTTGGTGCCGTTTATTGTGATTTTCTCTTTGGTGCACAGGCAGCCCATTTTGAAGATAATAGCCCAACCTATACTGTTCATTTTGCGTCGTCGTTCTTATCGCTCTGCTGTATACGTTTAGAGATATGGATAATCTGCTTTATGATAACAAAACAAAAGGGTAGATAAAAGGTGCGGGTTGTAAGTATTGTTATTGCGAGTCTCTATACTAGAGGTGTAGCGGTGTAGGTGTAAATTTTAAAATTATTTATATTGACAGATGACATCCACGGTGACATCTGCTGCGCACGAGCTGTGTTTTTGTGTTTTTTTTCTTATGTCATTCGCGGTAGGGCTGTGTTTTATGGAAAATATTTATGGACAAGGAGCGCTTTTTTAAAATTGTTTATCGCCAATTTATTGCTTTATTTTGTTTAATTATTATGTTTGTATATAAAATATTATTGTTTAATAAAATATTTGCTATTTGCTTAAAGATGCAAAAGTATTTTTTTATGTTATGACATGGCTAAACTGTATAGTACCTGCATTTCGAATATCTTGAGGAATATCTCCCACATTAGTATCCAATCCAGTAAACTGTAAATAGTATCTTTTCAATGATTAGAAGATACAATTCTTACACCCAGTTTAATTTTTTTATAAAAGAACCAAATATAAAATCTCAAAGAGGTCACAATAGTTTTTTCAAGTTATTTGAGATTATATATGATTATATAAAACAAGGGCAACCATAAATATGCATTGAAAAGTATGTTTTAAGGGCTTAAAATATGCATTTAAATAACAAAATATGCTCCAAAAACTGGAAAAATTACACATTATGCATCGCAAAGATAGCGTTTGAAATTTTATTGTAGTATGCCATTTTGAAAATGTTTTTTTTTACAATGTGGCATATTATAAAAAATCACAAAGAAACCGTTATTAAAGGGAAAGGAGTGGTTTTAAAATTATCGTTCCTTTTTATATAATTATTTGGGGAATAAATGGGATGTTATGCTATACTATAATTTAATTGTTTGGGTCAGTTTTTAACATTTTTTACGGTATAAAAATCCTAATAAGAAAAACAACAAAAATAACCTTACTTTTAAAAGTAAACGAGCTTATTATCACATGCGAACTAATTTGAATCTTAGCCAAATAGCTTGGTAAAATGCAGAACTTGAAGATATTTCTAAAATTCTAAAAAAAATAAGAACAAAATGGCATAATGATTCATTGAATATTAATGTATGTTTTAGTCTCGTTTTTTATTTAATTATTTATTTATTTAGGATTAATAAATCATTTAAATAATAGATTTAAAGTAACTATAAATGAAGTAAATAAGCTACCTTATGTACAATATACAAAAATATGAAAAATATGCTCTTAAAAAGCCAAAATATGCATTTATGAGTAAAATATGCAAAAATATGCACTAACAAGTATGGCTTAAAAGAACCAATTTGTATATACTTTATATTTTAATAATAATAATTATTATTATTTATTTATTTGAAGATATACAGTAACATTTTGGATGGTTTTTAGTTGGTATACTATACATAAGGGTTCATATACATTTTTTTGTAATACTAAATCTTCTTATAATATAATCTTATATAATAAGGATTTTTTAAATTACCATTAGTAATTTATATGTAGATGTAGATGTATAAAATAAAATTAATAATTAAAATGAAAAAAAAAAACATATGTATTATATTAACTACATATTTTAGGTTTATAAGAAATATAAAGTTATACCCCTCCCTCCTAAAACAAAAAAAAAAATATGTAATACTACAACTCTGTATAAATATTTATATTTCTTGAGTTATGAATAAATCCAAATCATATCATATATATTTTTATGAGAAAAATTAAAAATAAAACATTAATAAAACTATAAAAACAGCAATCTAGATTAAAATTAAAAATAGAACAACAATTACACTCAATTCATTCAAACATAAATATTCGAACATTTTTATTAAAATGTACCCATATGTGTATTCGTCTTGAACCACTTTATCTTCCCGAATTTAAAGCTCTGAGAAGTACTGCAAACTTTTGGATTTAAATGTTAAAAAAGATTTAGCTTTAGTGAGTTCTATAGCTTAGCAATTATCAAACATGTGTTATCAGCAAAATTAGTCTTAGTTCTAGTTAACGAGATACGCGCGGCGTCCTACTGTTTGAGTCAAAATTAGTCGTACTAAAGTTATACTCAGGAAGTTTTTCTCTGAGAGCACTGTTGTTTTAGGAGCGCATTCATTTTATTTTAGATGCCACATTTTTGTTTTTGGAGAGCGTTTTTTTTGCTGAAATTATAGAAACATTAAAATGTAATCCTTTAAAACATATTTATTCGGGAAAGTTCTAAAAATTAAAAAAATGCCACATTTATATAAAATTTTATATTTTTTATATAGTTCATAGATTTGACAAAAAAACTGATTCAAGTTTGAGCTGCAGCAGCTGCTTCTTCCGCCTGATCTTTGGCCAGCGTACGCCGAAAGTCCGACGAAAAGTCCATCAGACCCGCTTTGGTCGGTGCCAGCTGACACTGGAGTGCTGTGCGACAATGTGCCTCCAACGAATCACTGATATAGAAATGGCGTCCCTTGAGCTCCTTGTTCAATTCCAAATTGCCCTTCGGTGCTGGAATCGCTGGATTGAAGGCCATCTCGGAACTATCGAATGTGCGCAGTAGTTCCATAGCGGTTCTAAGAGAAAAACAATATTTAAAACGAATTTCGAATACAAATTCAATATTATTTACAATTTTCCAATCTCGGGATTCAAACTTCCGTCTCCAGAAGCCGGTACTCCGGCTGCAATGTGATGTGCCATTTTCCTGACGATCGGATGATAATGACGTCCCAGCGAGGTAAGCTCGTACAGAGACGTACAATTCGCATTGCAAAACTCCGGATCGTCCAACTCGGCATTGTAGCGTCCTGAACCGACACTAGCGTCTGTGTCCAAAATAATCTCTAGCGATGACGTCAGCTGAAGCACTGTCTTTACAATGCCCAGACAGCCGATGGTGCCGTTGTGCAACAGTTGCATACTAAGCAGAACGATACGCTTCACGAAAGCCAGCAGACGATGATGCGTAATATTCTTGCGACGCTTGATCAGGACATCGTGTAACGTCCGCAGAATAATGAACAGGTCATTGTGATTCTTGCCAGCGTTCACCACGAGCAGATTACGATACAGATGACCGTAGAAACGCAACGGATCAATGTTTAGTACCTCACCCTGTCCCGAGAGAATCGTGAATACCGTGTGAATGCAATGCAACTGCTCGCGATAGCCCAGATTTGCAGTTTCCATAAGGTTGTTCAGTACCTCGACGAGATCCGAGAAGAAATCCAAATTGATGATGTGTGCAAATCTATAATTAAACAATAATTAAAAAAATAGTTTATAGTTAAATCCTAGTGGATTTTTCTCTTACTCGGCAAGACCTTCGAGAGTGGCACTCAGCAGCTGTGAATTAGGATCGTTTTTCAAGATTCTGAAGTAAATGGTAAACACCATTTTCGTGATCTCCGTTAGCTTGTAGTGTTTCGTCTGTTTGTTCTCCTCGGCCTTGGTCTCTTGCAGTTCTTTGTCAAGCACGGACAGTTTCTTGTGACGCTTCTTCTCCTTTTTGGACATGTTCATCAGACGTGCCTTGTGGGCTTCGATTTTCTTCTGTTTCAGTTCCACTTCCTTCTCGGCGTCCAGATTGATGCTTTTGATCTGCAGTGACAGCAAGCAAGTGAGTACCTCAACGTGTACACTGTTCGATTTGGACTTGATCAGGTGATTAATGCGCCGGACGATCTAAAACGGAAAATAGAAAATGATCAGATAAAAATACTAGAATTCCTAGCATGTACAATTACTTACAAACAAAGTCAACTCAAACTTCTTGTCGGTCTTAAAAATCTCCTGGAAACAGGTCAAAATCATCGTACGCACGGCCGGAAAATTACTGTTCAGCAGATATACAAGTAACTGGGCAATGTTTTGACCAAAATTGAAGTACGGATGAGCCGTCAGCAATTCACACAAGCATATCACTGCGTTCTCGCCCAGTTTAATGTTTTCCGTACTGTAGCGGGCTCCACCACGATGCTTACTTAGCAGCGACGAGGTTTTCTCTAGTTTCTGCAGATACTTTTTGTAGTGCTGCAACAGAGCGTTCTCGTACGAGATACGTTCCATGGTGTTCTTGCGCACTGTTTGCATCTTAAGATTTAGCTGACCGATACGGTATTCGGGCAAAATGTCCTTGAACACCTCCAGCAGGGACATGCATGCAATCTTGCGCACCGTCACCATGTTTGTTTGCTCGCCGGTGCGGGCATCCATTAGCTCGAACAGGGGCGTGAAGTTTTTCATCTTGTCTTCGGGTTTTTCCAGGATACCCGAGCAAATGATGCCGATACGGTACTTTTGCCGTGCAAGTTCCTGTTCGCGTAGAATCAATAGATCTGCCGTAGAGATGGATTTCTTTGAGGCGTCCGCAAGGTTTGTGGAAAACTGTAGAAACAGAAATAAATTTTATTAAATACTTATATTAAATTATAAGGAATAAAAGATAATCACTTACAACTTCACCGCGCACCACGTCATCGTCAGAGTCCACAACCTGTTCCTCTTCCTCCTCCTCGGATTGCTCTTCTTCTTCTTCGTCATCCTCATAGTCCACCTCGTGACTACGACTGATTACCTCACCGTCTTTATTCTTAATCGGCAACAGACTAACTGTCCTCTTCTTGCCCGAGTCTTCAGCCTGTGTGATGGCCGCGTACTCCTTCTCGAAATGCTTGGCACTCTTGTCCTCATCGTCTGCATCGTCATCGGCAGCCAGCTTGCGTTTCTTTCCCTTAGCTGTCTTACCAGTGAATTCTTGTTTGCCCTCTTCATCAAGCATCTCCATCATGTCTTGGGCCGTGGCTTCTTCAGCATCCTCATCCTGCTCCTCTGGATCATCTTCGACAACCTTTCGTTTTTGTGGTGCCGCAAATTTTGGTTTCTCCTTGCGATTCTTTAGCTTTGGCACCGCAGGACGTCCGAATACCTTCGTACTCTTCGTTTTGTGCTTATTCGTCGGTGTGGTGTTTGGCTGTGTAGGCTCCTTCTTCTTCAGAGGCTTTGTAAAGTTTTTCTTTTGCTTCAGATGCTGCGAACGCTTCGCATTACTAATTTTCACCTTCTTTTTCTATGAAACAAATACAAAGTGCATATAATAAAAATGAATTAGCTTCTCGATTATGTCGGTTACTTACCACTGCCATTTTTCTAGCTGGCCCCTGTGCGTATCCTGTTTATTTATTTCAATCTTATTGTGGTATTCCGCAGAGGTGAGCCGCACGTGTCAAATAGAAAATAGCTATGAGAGCTGCGTGTTTGTTGAGGTTATGTGTGACTTATTTGAGACGTCAACTTTATGGATGCGCTGTTTAAAATTTTATGGAGGTCGGTGACAGCAAAATGCAGCGCAAAAACGCTTGTCTCTTCTCTTCTCTCACAAAATATATCAACTAAAAAGGTAAACAAACCAATGATCGTGGCTGTTGTAAAAACGAATTCAGCAGGAAATCAATAGAAAACTTCTTGAATATTACGCAGAAATGTCTTCGGAGGATGATGACTACATGTCGGACGCTTTTTTGGCAAAAAGGTAAGCATTATTATACAATAAAATAAATGGCAACGATTCTCATTCTACGAAATCAATTTCAATGCACAAGAAATTTATAATATCATTCACAATGGTATGTAATTTAAAAAATAAACATGGAATACCAGTGCCATCTGATATCGAGAACCCGCATATGAAAATCATGCATTAGATATTTTGTTTTTAAAATTAATAAATATCTAATCTAGCCATTAATTTGTTTATGTTAAAGCGTATAAACCAAAAAATCGTATATTTTTTGTAGCGTTCCCGAAGTGCGACCGGGCCTCATCAAACATCGCATTGCGCAGCGCAAAGTAGAGATAAGCGCTAAAAAAGCTCGATTCGATGAGATCGCACGGGAGCGTAACAAGCCTACAAAAGTACTCGAACAGGAACGTCGAGACGAGGGCATGAGCAACGCAATCACCTCGGAGAACAAAGGATTCGCAATGATGGCTCGGATGGGCTACAAGAAAGGCGATGCCATCGGAAAAACGTCACAGGGAATCGTCGAACCAATTGGTATTCAATTGAAATCGGATCGCGGTGGTCTGGGCCGAGACGCTGCTCTTGAGCAACTAACGAAGCGTCGTGCTGAGATTCGAATGAAACGTTTGCTCGGAAAATCTGCAGACGTGACAATCACCACGGAGGAATACCGGCGCCGTATGGTGCAGAAGGTCGAAGGCAAAGAGCTGGAAGCTAATCTAGGGTAAGTGATTCGTGTGGTTATTTAATTTATATTTTTAAATAATTTAAATAATTAATCTCACAGCAAATGTCAACGAGCCTGCGAGAAACTCGATCAAGAGGAGAACATCAAAGTACCGGCAATGCTCTGGTTTTGGCCGATTCGAAAAGCCCCCGAAACCGAAGAGAACAGCAGTGAAGACGATGAAACCAAAAACGCACTAGAAGAAGCTATAAAAGAATCCGATGACGACGAAGATGAGAAGGAAGAAGAAATCGAATTTGAGGTTAGTTATTTCAGCACGGAATTAAGTCGACAGCCTAATTTAAAAATGCTCTCTTGTAGACAACAGAGAAATTGGAAATGCTCACAAATTACTTGCGTACGACTTATTGCTTTTGCCATTGGTGTGGTACACATTACACCGATGGACCGGATATGTTGGAAAACTGTCCGGGACCGAGTAAAGATGAACATTAATTTTTTTATAATTATATTTATGGAATATAAGTTCTGTTTAGGGCCACCAATAAAATAAAACATATACGATTTTAATTGTGTGTGGTTTAAGCAAAAATTCTGTATTTCACATTCTAAAATAATCCGGTTCGAGGGACCGGTAATAACTGTAAAAAGGCAAATAATGTCTCATATCTCTTAAAACTTCTGTATTCAGAATTTTACAATTTTTACATGTGCATTAGTTCGGATTTATCTTTATCAGATTTTTCCATTTTCATGGGTTGATTGTGTTATTCCATTATTTGCCTCCTCATCCATTATCTTAAAATAGTCTAAAACCTCGCCAATCCTCTGCATCTGCACTCGCAAGCATTTAAGCCGAGCTGTGCCTCTTGCGAGCACCTCCTCAGGTTTTAAATTATTTCCTTTTATTACATTGACAAAAGAATCGCTATCATCGTCAGATTGTCTCCAATAGCATGCCACCCTCTTCGCATCTGCCCACTCCGCTTTTACATATTTCAAGAACGTGTACTGTGTCTCTTCCGACTGTCGCATCTCAGTGCGAACCACCGAAAAGTACAAGATCACAATGGTCACAAACAGATTCAACAGATACAGATTCACGGCGACCATTAGCATCACATAGAAACAGAGTGCCAGGAATTGGCCACCGCCCTGTAGTTCTCTCGAGTTTAGCGTGTCATCGACAAACCCAAAGGACATGGCTGCCAGGCTGGTAATCGACCGACCGAACGAGGAGAATATTCTGGAAGTGGTGCCGTTGATCAGTAATGCACTGGTGCTAAGTGTGATGAGTATCTATATGGATATTAAAGAAAATTGTTAAGCAATAAGAAATTAAAAAAATACTCACAATAATCATAACGATTGTAATCCCGAACAGAGTCTGTGTTGCTCGGGCTAGTGTCTCGCTGAACACTCGGAACACAAACATAAAGTTCATAATCTTCCATATACGCACGGTTGCAATGCAGATCAACACACCCGACCACCAAGTCAGCAGCTGATCTACAAACGCGGCTAGCATAAATCCGACAAACTCATTGCGTCGGCTAGTCTCTAGCTCTGTCAGCAGTCCACCAACGTAATGATTCCGCTCGAAGAACAACCATACCACACCGACGCTCAGCGTCACGATCAGCACGTCCACAATTGTCCAGAAATCAGTCAAAATTTCTCTCCAAGATTGCGCAGGTCGCAGCATCTTTAACGCCAGTCGAACGCCGAAAGAAATAGCCATGCTAACGAACAACGCAAACATGGCAACGGTGTACGCCGACACGTTCTCCATCACCATGAGCAGCTTCAGAGAACCAATGCTGTGGCTAAGCACGTAGTTCCCGAAAACCGTGCGCTCCGCTATAATTGTAATAACATTGAAGATGTTTGCGTCCACGCCGTAGAGACATAATTCTATGAATAGCACACGAGTGCGCCTGTCAATCCAGTCGGTCTGCTGAATGTGCTTCAGGGCAGATTTGCTGTTGTTCAGCGTACGTCCGAGATTGAATATATAACCACCGCCAGAGTAGAGTTGCTGGGCACCGAAGATGGGCAGAGTTTTTGTCGTCCACGCACTTTGGTAGAACCACGGTTGGACTGTGCGCCAGAATTTGGTTTTGTACGAGAACGGTTCGTGGACTGTCCACTTGGGACTGTATGAGGAAGTGTCTTGTGTGGCGCCGAAGAGTGGTGGATAACATGCGGTGGAGTGGGAGAGGTTTAGACTAGCTGGTACTCGACAAATGTGCTGCAGTACACGTTGCTGTCGCAAGCGTGCCACTCCTAGGATCTTTACATTGTGGCCGGATAGCCAGCCAGTGCGTGGTAGGATTGGCTTACCGTTGTATAGACGTCCTGAATTTTAATAGAATTAGAGAAATTTATTTTCTCTATAACTAGCTATTAATACCTTCGTGTAACGTTGGCAATATCACATTCCTTAAATAGCCCATTAGTTCTTGGTCATTTTGAATGCCCATTACTGGACTTCGAGCGTACTTCCCTTCCACCAAATGATCGCGAGCATTGCGAGTACTATAAATTGACAGGTTATCCCTTGAGCCAAGCACGATCAACATCAGAGTCACCATGTACATCGAAAACATAAACAAATCCCCGACGACCTCACGATAGTACAGAATGGAACTTTCGCGCCGACGGGCATGCTCCATTGTAGGTAAACAGTTCTGTGGGACTTTTGTCAGCGTTCGGCGATACAGCTTCCATTGTTGTCGATAGTCACAACGGGAGCTTCTTGCTTCTGCCGCTGCTGCCTGAAACTGGAGAATAATGTGGTCATCATTCTGTGGCGGAGGTGGCCGTTTTGTGGAGAGTGCAAAGAACACAGCGAATGCCACGAGATTCAGCGGATCCGTAACGAAGAAAGCTGCTAAGAAGACAATAGCAAACGCGGCTAACCACAGCATACTTTTTATGTAACCGAAAGAATGACCATAGAGAACTGCAAAAAACAGAGTACCCACAAGGATTATGATAACTAGCAGCCACACACACACGTATCTACTAAACGGAGACTTTCGGATTAGCCGCAACATCATCATTATCCTCCAGGAACATCGGTTTGTATTTAATAGCTTGTAGATCTTGATCCGGTGGTGACGATTGTTGTTTTGACTTTTGAAAGCACATAATTAGGCATTGACGCAACACCACGGAAACAAGTAGGCTCTGCAGGGCGAACACAATTACTCGCACTGAAACCACAATCTTCCGATACTCTTCGCGTTCGTCTTCTATGTTATCCTCGGTGGAACGTCCAAAGAACATTATGTTGGTGAGCATTGACACGGACAGGCTAACCGTGGCGACGGACAGACGTTCGGTACGTGTGAACGTGTTACCGGGTATCTTCATAAAGACACTCGTCCAGATGTGTCGGTTTCGGAAGGCATGCTCAACGTGCTGACAAACAAGGTCCACCGCATCTATGCCCTTATGCTTTCTGGCGACCGGAACTGTGTAGCATGTACTATTATCACCCAAAATAAACGACAACCAACGTTGCACCGGAATCGTCCAGATTTCAGCACGTTGTGGATCACGAACCGTGACGGTGTCACAGTACCATGTGGGCCGTTGTCCGTGGCTGTCGTGACTAATGGTGATGGCAGTGAGTGGCCCAAGGAACGCGGATGTGTTGACTATGAAGTGGTTCTCGGCGCCGCGATAGAACTGCAATTTGCTGGGGTTCGATAGGCGGAACGTTTCGGAGGTGTTTGTGAGGCTGTGCAGCTGGATTGATACGTTGGATGACGTGTCAGCGTTTTGCAGAAGTCCCGTCGTGATGGATAGATAGTACATGTAGGCCGCTGAGGGTTCTGTTCGAAGAGAGATTATTTATTATATTATAGGGTATCTTGAAGAAATGTACGCATCCACTTACCATCGGACCCTATAAAGACAACATCAAGTGCACTTTTATCCTGCGCGTCCTTTTGCCATGCCCAATAGCCCAGCAGGCCATAGACAAGCAATAGTACCAAAACGCAGCTTACCACCACAGAATTTCGTTCCAGGACGAGCTTAAGATCTCGTGGCAGTGTCAATTCGTTTGGTGCCATAAACATTTGCGAAGAAAACGCCGAGAAATGGTTGCAGCGACAGTGAACGGTTGTTAGGTTCGTCTTTGAGCCCACACGGCAGCCATCCGTGTCCCAGGCACTTCGGGCAGTGCTCCAGTATCGACACACGGCTGTTTGGATTGTATACCGGAAGATGATTGCATCGCTGGATGTACTGTCTTCTCCTAGAATCGCCATAAATGCAAACGTATTATCATCGTTTTCCATCGCATTGTCAATTCCTTCGAAGCGCATCTCCGTCTGATTACCACCCATAATCTGGTGCTGCCGCTGAACTTCGTAGAACTTCGGTTTACGCTGTGCCTGAATGCGGACACGTATCGGTGCGCTGAGATACGTGAAATTCACAATGATCATAGCGTTGCGCGGGCATTTGATCTTAAACACCGGCATGTCATCGTGTGCATAGACACTTCCTGCATTCTGCACAAGTATCATGCCTGGATCACTGCCGCCGCGGATGTTCGTGAAATATTCCAAATCCTGCGTTTTCAATGCTGAGATCTTTTTATCCTTCGAATTCACGAAAACCATCAGAACGTTATTTGCTAGCGCTGGTACAGTTTCCGGGTACCACCAGAATGGATTTTTAGAAAATACTAACGTGGACAATTGAAGGGAATTGCTTTCGACGTGGAGCTCACCCAGCAATGCGGAAGACAGTAAAACTGTCGTATTGCTACTACTAATCTTAATTTCTGTTCTATTGGAAGCCTCGATTGCGAATGCTCTGAAAAGAACACCTTTCTCGTCGATGTGCACTGGTGGCTCTTGCGGTTCAAGCATGTGCGCAGCAATTTTGGTAAGAGCTGCAAGTGCCCTGTTTATGAGCGCACCAGCGCGCTCCAAATTCTGAAGTGCCTGCAGGTTAACTGCATCGAAGTCCCCATAGTCTGGATAACACTCATCGTATGCGTCTGCCGGTTCGGGATTCACGACGTTCTGCACCGGTGCGATCACATCGTATGGATCTGAGATTTTATCAATAGTCCGCAGCGAGTGCCGTACGGTTGCCTCGTACAGCGCTTGACTGATTGCAGTGGAACGATCTTGTTCTAGACTCATCCCGAGATACGCCGCTGATAGGTTGTTGAGCACGTGACTCACTTGCATGGCCAGAAGATTGTCAATTTGTGAGGTTGTGTTTATCAATTGAATAACGCTGTCCAGAATAAATGGAAAGCTGCTGGGATCTATGAAGCAGGCGTCTTCTAGAACCTTTAAAATCTTAGACACTAGCCCATAGCGTACGGATGGAGGCTCTAGATTTAGAATTCCTTCAGCTAGCACATTGACAAGCATAAAACTATCATGATTATTACCAGAATAGATCAAGCTCGACAGACGGTCAATATCATCTTCAAGATTAATTGTAACCGAAGCATTTCGCAGCACAGAAACGGGTAATTCCTGGACGGTATAGGATCCACGTGAATCCACAACGTGCACATAGATTCGGCCAGGATTGGCATTCAGGCAAGTTTTAATCCGTGAGTTGTACGAACTACGTATGTAAAATTGACGCTCATCGAGCAGTGCGTATCGTAACGGAATGTCGGAATCCTTAAAGTTTTGGCAAGACACTGTGAACTCGGTCAGAAGTTCCAAGCCAGAGGCTGGAGTAATGGAACAGCGTCCACCCGAAGGGGGTTCGTTTGTGTGCACTCCGATTTCAGTGTAGCCGTTTGCGTCGTGGCTCATGGATATTTTGACTCCGATGGAATAAGAAAGACTAGGAGTTAGTGTATTTGGTAAAAGGATTAGACGATTGCTAGTGGTTGTGGCCAACGGTGATTGGGAGCTGTCCAGAATTGACCATTCGTACACGACTGCGGCGCCACCGCAGTTCTGGCAATGCGCCTGCAGGTGGAGCAGTTCCTGATGATTCGTTCGGTAGGTGGCACAGTTTTTTATGCATCTAATTAAAAATATAGTTATATAAATAGATATAGATGAATAGCTAGAGATTTTAGATAGATATACATATATAGATATAGATATATAGTAGATAAGTATATTTAAATAGATTGATGCAGATAAATAGATATAGTTAGATAGATATATTAGATGTATATAGAAAAAAAAGTCAGCGGGACTAATAAACAAACTGCCTTTAAATGTGTATATACTAACCGGATATGCACGTCCAAAGGAGTATGCTGAACAACGTTCACATGCTGCCAGGTCGTGTGCATCTGAAAGGAA